>JAMLFY010000009.1:31616632-31805548 GCA_030441495.1 Dalbergia oliveri | reverse complement strand
AAAAATCACCTCTTCCAACCCAATTTCACTCATAAAACTCCATTTCCTCCAATTTTTTAAGTTTTAACTTTGGAATCTTCCATATTCAAGCTTAAAGGTATATAGTTCTCTTGGTTTCATTCTCCTTTTTTCAATTTCTCCTTATTTTTGAGGTGATTTTTTTGTCCATCAAGGGAAAGGAACTCTTTACCTTGTTAAAGATGGATTATTGGGTATTTAGAGGTTTTAATCTAACCTAGAGCTATCTCATATTAGATAGTGGTATCATTTCACTCCTAAAGAGTGTTGGCGAGTATTATTCTAGCTATTCACCCCTAGGTGAGTGGTTCACATTTGTAATCTCTATGTTGTGCATTAAAGCTATTTTCATGAAAAATATGATTTACTTGCTTGATTTTAGAGATTTGGCAAGGATTTGAAGTTCCTGTTGGTTTATATGTTTAGAACTCCTGGTTTTAGAACATGAAATTGGTTTTGATAAAACTCATGGGACCATGTTTTTGAATGATTTTAGATAGAATTGATGATATATATGCAATTGTTAGAGGTTTTATGATTATTTAAGGGATTCTGAAATGGTTTATTTATATGATATAGTTTGATCAATATAATTTAGAGAAGAGGATGGAATTTTGATTGTAAAACTTTGCTATTTGAGAAATATGATATTGGGTTTTCTAGTATTAGAAAAGGTTAAACTGATTGAAATGTGTTTTAAAGATTGAATCAAAAATTTAAGAGCATGAATCTCATGGGATTTAGAACAACTGACGGCTATGTTTCTGTAGGTAAAATCACAAATGTCTACAAAGGGTGATCCCTTGGACATGATTTTATAGCCAGTTATGCTAAGGTTAAACTTTTAGGATTAGGGACGATTTAGAGCTCACAGAGAATTAAAAGGTTTTTGAGGTTTTCATATTTATTTACAATAGCTCTATAGAGAAATAGGTATTATGTTAATGGCATTAAAATCTGTTAACCTTGAGTAAGTCTTATACAAGGGCCAGAGTATTGAGGAACCTAGTTAGGTACCCATTATTGTCACATTGGGAAACGGAAGCAACGCCCGAGTGTGAGTAGAGGGTGGACTAATATGTTCTGGCACCTTTAAGACATCGCAGTCTTCAGACTCAACATTCCTATCTTTTACTAGGAGCTACTACATTATGAGATATGTGATTTAGATAAGAAAGTAAATTGAAGAAATTGCTCTTGAGTTGGTAAAATGATAATTTGAATATATAATTATATAGATGTATACTTGATTGCATGTATGACTTTTTAGTATTCCATTGATGTTATTATGATTTTATGCATTGTTCTTTAATGTCTCATGAAGGGGGTACCAGGTGAGTTCACTAAAGCTGAGTTTTGATATCAAAACTCACCCCTCTCATTTCTCTTATTTTTAGATAGAACCACTTCCTGCAAATTCTCTCACCATGGTAAAGAGTCAGATGGTAAGCTTCACTTGGGGTTAAGCATGTATTCTAGGTTGTTTAGAGTGTTAGGTACGGTCAAGGGGGATCCCGAACCTAGAGCATATTTTGCATTTGCATATTATAATATATATTTTGTTTTGTGTTTAATGATTCTTATGTTAATTTCATAGACATTTAAAAAACTAGCATTTATGTCATATGTTATTTTATGGCTTTAGACTTTAAGAGATTATGAAGTAGACTAATACTTAGAGATTTTTGTTTATTTTAATTTAAAGAATGTGATTTATATGTAGAAAAAGAGAAATTTTCTATTTGAATAGATTTCTTTTATGCAATAGAGCATTCATAAAGCATCCAGGTCACGAGGCTTACGTGAGGATGAGATTTCTCACGTGCATTAGCCAATGCAGTAAAGGTCATGACAAAGTGGTATCAGAGCATAGGTTTCCCTGCATGGTCCTGGAGCAAGTGTCCACAAATGGCATGACGTTTATGTGAATGGAAACCGGCTATTCGCACTAACGTGATGCTATTTGAGGCCTATAGGAAGAGTTACTTATGTTGAGTTCAATTAGAGTTTTGCATCTCTAGAATCCTTGATATTTTTTTGTGTTATGAATGGGACAATTAGTAAGAATGACTATTGGTTCTAATAGGTCAGAATTTTATGTGACTTTGATGCCATGATCATCATGCATGCCATGTTTCTAGAATGTGCATATTGTACTATTTATGTTGGAATTGTGGATTATAGAATGAGTATGGTATGCATGTGAAAGAGATTAACAATATGACATAGATAGTTTGATCAGCTCTGAGTGTGTATTGTGATGTTGTTTTGAGTTGATTACTATGCATATTGGTTGTTCTTGATCTCTTTGACTGTTGCTTGTTATTCTTTTCTGGTTGTATGCATAATATGAAAATGTTGGAAGTATGAATGCTTTAATGCCTATGTGATTAGAGCTAGCATGGATAAATTATTAGAAACTTTATTAGTGTATGAACAATTGATTTGTTAGTGATTAAGGATTTTAAAAGAGAAAATGATAGAACTACACATATTATTTTGCCGAATATTTTGATGTAAGGTAAAAGAACTTCCCCTATGCTAGACCTTCACCATAGAGGGTTTTGTTAAATGAAACAGCATGCAATTGGTTAGCATTAAGATTCATGAACTAGGAAGTTTAAATGAATAATATACATGTATTAAATGGAAATTAAGGCTTTAGAAATAGAATTCCTTAGGTTCTTCAGGATTTTATTGTAACCCTATTAACTTGAGCTAGTAAAGGTCCGATGATGTGTCTCTGATTGTGAAAATATGTGGTTTATATGTGTGTGTAGTTTTATGCATGAACATATTGGCTAATTATAACTTTTGGAATGAAGAACAAAATGATTTCTTAGGTGCTCTATGACATATAAAGATCATACTTATTGATATCAATCTTTTTAAATGCTTTTCAATTATTATGCTTTATGAGTTGACTTGTGAGTTGAAGGCTGTGTTTGTATAATTGAAAAGAGTTTCATGAATACCTAAGGTCTTGACCAAGTTGTATAGAATTATGTAATAAAAAGGGATTTCTCAAACTAGTTTTTGTTAACAATTTTACAAAATACATAAAACAAGTTTGGTATAAGAGAATAACATGTGTTCACCCATGTTAGGTATTGGAATGAAATTAACCTCTTTCTTGTGTTGCATTATCATGATTGTTTTCATAGAACAAGGAAAACAATATAGGAACATGTTCTACCTATATAGACTTGAATTATTTGAATGATTTAGTGCTCCTAGATAAATTTATTTCTCGTATAAATGTTTTAACTTGACCTAAATCTCATACATCGATGTGAATTGCTTATCTTTGTAGTATGGATTAGTTTTCGCTTTGACTTGCAAATTCTTGTTCAATTGAATTTATGAAACCCCATGCAAAGAATATATGTGGTTCCTCACTTTGTATATGTAAAATTTTCAAGTGAAATAGATCAAGACTTGCTATGTTTAATATATAACTTAGAAGTAGGATGATAAGGTGATTAATGGACTTAATAAGCTAATAAGATGCATGCAATATACCTTGGGACTATGTGTTATCATGGAAAGTGAGCATGGCTTGATGTTTTGAAATATATGTTCATGTTTGAAAATGTTGGATTAAAAGACTAAGAAGCTCCAAGGCAAAAAAGAGTGGCACATGATACTGATATGCATGTTAATTTAGTAGAAACTTTCAAAGATTCTTGGTGTAAGTAATGTCATCTATGATTCATTGTTTGATGCATGTAATGTATGGTATTATGTGTGAGAAACTATGCATACGAATGACATGGATGTTTTCTATGCGAATGGATAGAGTGGTTTGATTCCTGTACATGACACGTGTATAGGAAGTAGAAACCAAGAACTAGAAGCCCTATAGTGTTAGTCAATGACAGACAAGGAATGAAAGAACTAGAGTAAAGACCCTTGTCATTTTAATGGGAAAGGTTGCCCTCGAGGCGGAAGCCGCCATATATGGCAAAAAGTATCAGTATAGAGAAAGAGAGTAACTTTTAAGACACTGTTTCCAGAATAATAGTTAACACGGAAAGTATCATCTTAGAGTGCTTTGGGCAATTAGGCCCATCCATGAGACCCATCTGATTAAGTATTCTATCTCCTTGTTCTTCTAGTAATGTCAATTTAGATTTGGGGACCAAATCTTTTTAAGGGGGAAGATTGTAATACCCTGGTTTTAAATAAAAAGGTTAGAAAATTTTTTCAAACCAAGAAGGTTGGTTACCTCTTTCATTTGGTCCTGAATTTTGCTAAGTCTAACCCACACGCCTTTGGAGGGCTATATGATAGAACCATTTTCTTGAGACCAAAAGTCCGGTAATTGTTCCCTAGAGAATAAGTTAAAGAGTGATTTTTAACGAATTTTTGAAACCTCTAAACCTTTGTTTTAGTTCAAAAGTTTATAAAATCGTAAGATTCTAAATTTGAACTGAAACCACAAATTAGATTTTGATTGATTGAGATTTTGATTTTTCTAATATTCTATTTGAATTCAAATGGGGGTATTTCCCTATTTATATTTATGTTTTAAAGTCAATGATTAACTTAAAATTAAGAAATGTAAATATTCTGTGGGGCAGCAGCGTCAGGAAATAAGATAAGGTACGGGATATGTTATCTTCATCATTTTCATTCCCAAGACTCCATTTTCCTCCAATTCTTTCAAGATTAACTTGGAATCTTCTATCATCTAAGCTTAAAGGTATGTTATCTTGCTAGTTTAGCTTATGTTTCCTTTGAGTTTCTTTTGTTTAGAGGGGATTCCCTATGCTTCTCAAGGGAAAGAGTTTTCTACCTTGTAGAGATGGATTCTTGGATGTTTAGAGGTTAATCTAGAGCCTGTACTTCTATGTTAGATAGTGGGGTCATTCTGCTCCCAAAAGTGTGTTGATTTTGATTATAGCTAGTCCACCCTCCAGGTGAGTGAGTTATCTCTGACTTTTGTGTTATTCATTATTGTTATTTTCATGAAAATATGCTTCCTGTTTGATTTTAGAGAAATATTGTATAAGGATTTGAAGATTATTGTTGGATTATGTGGTTTGACTGGTTTTATAGCATGAAATATTTTTTTGATAAAACTCATGGGACCATAGTTGTTATACGGAATTTTCTACAAATTTGATGATACATGTGATTGTTAGAGGTTTTTATACTCATTTCAATAGATTGGGAACTGGTTTATGATAATGCTATGGTTTTATACCTAGACGCGAAGTTTAGAGAAAAGATTAGAACCATGGTTTAAACCTTGTTATTTCAAGCATGAAACTGAGTTTTTAGTCATAAAGAGCTAAATAGTTGAATGATGCTTTTGATAATCAAAAAGGGTTTTAGATTGATTTACAATAGCTATAGAGAAACAGGCTACGTGTTAACGACAATAAATCCGTTAATCTTGGTACCAAGTATGCGGCAGAGTATTAGAGAAGGGACCTAGTTAGGTACCCATTATCATCACACTGGGACGACGATACGTAACGCCCAGATGTGACTAGAGGATTGACTGGTACACTAGGACGGCGATATGTAATGCCCAGATGTGAAGAGATTTCAGAGAATTGCTATACTGGGGACGGCGATATGTAATGCCCAGATGTGACAGAGATTTCAGAATTGATTGTCACACTGAGAACGGTGATACGCAGATGTGTTGAGATTTAGAGAATTGATTGACGCACTAGGACGGCGATACATAACGCCATGTGTCAGAGATTCCTGTTTCTCTAAAAAGCTATTACACTATGAGCTTATATGATTCAGATATGAAAGTGAATTAAGGAAATAATTTTGAGTCTGTAAAGTGATGACTTGAATGTAGCTATACAAAAGGTATGCATACTTGATTGTGTATGATTTTTGGACATTTTTTTTATGTTATTAGGAGTTCATGCATTATTTCTTGGATGTCTCATGTTCGATGAGGCTCGCGCAGTTTTTGAATAAAAACTCACCCTCTCTTCTTTATTTCTTTAGGATACAAAGCGGTTGTGGGTCCCCACCCATAATTGAATAAGCAGCATTAGAGTTCCAGGGTGAGCTTCACTCAAATAAAGTGTTTATGGTTGGAACTAGAGGGCTCCAGGTCATTGGCAGTCCAGACCACATTGCATGATTTGGGTTTTTGCGTGTATATGTTGTACTAGATTGCATCATAAGATTTTGCTACTCATAGAGGCATGTTTATGAATTCAAACTTTAGAAAATAGATTATGAAACTATAGATTTGATTATTTGGATGATTTAGATTATTTTGAACTTTAAAGAACAGGTGATTTGCATGTAAAAGGGAAACTTTGTTTTAAATAATTTATAGGTTCCTGTACATATAAAGCAACAGGTCACGAGGCTTATGTGGAACCGATTTCTCACGCCGATCATCCAGGTCAAATCGACAATAATAACGCAAAACTTATGTGTTAATTAATAAATGAATTAGAACAAGTGTTATCTTTTGCTCTCTTTTGTTCTCGATGCACCTAAATATTTCTCCACATTTATTATTACTATCCAAAATAAAAATTACACTCCTGAAAAAATATAAAATTAACAATTATTTTTAAAAATTTGTTCATCTCAATTAATATAAAATTTAAGAAAAATTTTAAATTGAGAGCATAATGGGTATATGAAGTGCAAATAAGTGTAGGTAAATAAAAATTGTAGTAGGAAAGTCAAATAATTGAAGGATATTTTTGTATTTGTGCATAATAATTGCCATTTCCACATTATAGGAACTTTTTATTCCCACCTATCGTCATGGAATAAGATCTCATTAATCATAGGAAAATTTTTTTTAGGGATAATTGATACTCGAAAATAATTTCACAAAACTTGTAACAAATATGGGAACACATGGTGCTCAAGCATTTATTCCTAGAAAATGCTAAATATAACTTGAAACAAACGCCCTTAAACATTAAGTAAAATTTTGGGTATACAAGTTTGTGTAATATATATTGATTCATCATAAGAGTTAAACTCTATGAATTTTCTCTAAATATATTGTTCATTGAACCTATTGTTTGTGAATTGATTTTTTATTGTCATGTAGGCCATTCCCAATCAATATATTTATATAAAAGAGAGTTTATCTAAATAAGGAAAATGTCACATGGCAATTCATCCTTAACTCATTTTCTTGCCCAAAATTTCCAAACAAAAATATTTGACTTAGTTAAAATAAATCATTTCATTCAATGTAATATAAATGATTAAATCCAAATATATGATTCAAATCTCAATTAATATATGATTTCAATCTTGATTTATATATGATTGTGATCTCAATGATATATATAATTTAACTCTAAATTAATTTATACAATATTTATGAACCTGATTCATTGAATATTATTATGTTATTTATTTTTTCTAACAATTTTTATTTTTAATTTAATTTCTATCAATTATTTTTTAAATTTATTCTCACTTATTAAACATATAAATATGTTTTACAGCTTATATAATCAACTATAAGATTCAAATTTTGAATTCAAAATGATTTTCAAATCAATGCATATTTATTTGACATTTATCATAATAAATGTATATGATGATTTTTTTATGTAACTTTTTTGAACTAACTAGTCATATTTATTTTTTCTGTGTATATAAATCAAATTTGAATAGAGTATAAAAGTACAAAATTAATTAATTAATTTCTAATAAATAGTTTCATTCAGATTTAAATGGTTTGAATGTTTTTGTTTATTCTCATTTATTTGAAATATAAATTAAAAATATATTATAAATATTTCCTAATTGTTTTTGTGATTCGCCATGTATTTTCACTTTTACATTTCTTTCTTTCTCCTATGCCAATGATCCTTCATAGAGAAAAATTTTCATTTTATTCATCTGATCCATTGAACACCATAATAAGTTCTATTTCAATTCT
The DNA here is from genome assembly GCA_030441495.1 of Dalbergia oliveri. Classification (NCBI taxonomy): domain Eukaryota; kingdom Viridiplantae; phylum Streptophyta; class Magnoliopsida; order Fabales; family Fabaceae; genus Dalbergia; species Dalbergia oliveri. The sequence continues at coordinate 31,797,627 of JAMLFY010000009.1, read as the reverse complement.
ATCTTTTTACTTGATCGATCCTCATACATGTTTTTCTTTTTCTTTTTTTATGTCCAAATTCTTTTATTCTTTTCTAAAACTCCATTCATCATCTTTTTTCCATAGACCTTCTCTCTATTTTTTTTGTTCTTTAATGAAATATTTCAATTCTATCAGTCATCTATTGTTTAATAAGTCAAATTTTTGGATTTGCTTTTTTTTCTTTCATTTGTTATTTTTCTCTAAAAATATAATAATATGATTTTTGGGTAATGGATTGAGTGACCTTATGTAAAATCAAGAGAAATTACTATAGCTTGACAACTTTGGAAACAATACTAAAACATAGGTTACTATGATCACCAATAAAGGTCTTCTTGGCAAAATCTCCACATAAATATCGACTCGCAGGCCTTTCCTATTTGTAAGACTTTTAGATTAGTAAGTATTTTTTAATATAATAGTTTTCATTTTTTAATTAACATGTTTCGTCTGTTATTTTTAAATTTTATTGGTTTTCTCAATTATTCTATTAGCAATTATTATTTGATTTCAAGTAGAAGGAGAACATTTTCTGAATGATTTTTTTTAAAATTTGATTGGATTTAGTGAAAATTTAATGGATCTTTTCAAATTTGTTTGGATTGGATGACTATTGATTTTTTTTTAATTTGATTGGATTTAGTCATGATTGATTTGAAAAGTGGAAGCTTAGTTAAACCTCACAGACCTTTCAAACACACCACTAGGTATAATATCTAATAAATCAAATTGATTTACATTAAATTTGAAATTCAAATTTATAAATCAAATTAATTTACATTGAATTTGAAAAGCAAATTCATTCTCAATTTTAATTATTCCAAATATCAACTCATAAAAATATGATATTTTATAATGTTTTATCTATTATTAAAACAACAACTTTAAACTTATATACAAGTTTTCAATCTAAAAATAGAAGCTTTGTATTTATACTTCCATGTTATAAAACGTGCAAATAAATAATTGATATAACCCATTATAACCATACTAATTAGCATAGATATTCAAAATAAATAAATAATTAATATATATTCAAAACATTGGAATATTTGACATAACAAAATGGTTAAAATAAGTATCATGGATAAATAAAATTAATTAATATAATTTTTGGATCGATTTTATGTTTTATATTTCCATAAAGTTTTATGATATTCAATTTCTTTAATTTTTAATTAACATTGTACTTTCAAAAATTGTCTAATTGGCTTTTATTCTTCACTTCTTTCCAATTTTATTGTTTATTATTTACTATATTTTATCATTATAAACTTATTTTATTCTTATAAATTGACAATTTGATTATAAACCATGAGACCCTTTATATTACACTGCCAAGAACCAAATCTCTAACCAGATGTTTAATTAAAACCCAACTAGCTATCGGAATTTAATTGATTATAATACGACAATAATTCAAAATTCTAATTAAAAGGAAAAAAAATTATTCATTGGTTATCTTATCTCATAATTTAAATAGGTGATGATATCAAACATATATTGCACATGTAATGATTAATTTATCTTGCATGGGTAACACAAACATATAAATTGCATGGGTAACAATTAGTGTACCATATAATTATTGACCATGACAAAAGAAATTAATCATAGAACAGTTTTACTATTATTATTCCTTTTATTAGGTAATACCAAATTCATATATTACATGAGTGATAATAAAGATATACATTACATGGGTAATAATGTTATTACAACATAAGTATTATCAATTTATGCTTAATTAAAATTAATTCTAAGTTATAATACATATATATAAATGTAACATTTTGGTAAATTATTTATCTCAAAAAAAACATATTTATCTTTAAAATAATCAACCTTGCTAAATTATTTTTAGGATAAATTGTAAAATTAATATATCAATTCAATTTTCTAATATATATTTTTTTTATCAATTTTTTAATAATTTATAAACATAAAATACCTTACATCGCACTCGTGGAAATTTTTTCCCTAGCTTTATATCTAATCACTTTGACTTCTACATTTCTCACAAACAAAAAGGTAACGTATAGTTGCTCTTATGGAAGCACGGTGCTCCTAGTCCTACTTAAGATATATAGCAGCTCTAGTGTTGGACACTAGAACCTACACGTATGAATCATCCATGGGTCTAACCAAAAAGGTTGTCGCTTTCATAACTGTATGAGTATAGGACCTAAATTTTCTCCTACCAAACCCTCTGGAACCTTCTGCCTCAATTGGCAGCTCTGTCAAAGCTTAATGTTAAATTGAAGCGCGTTTGGAAATCACTCAAATCAGCAGTCCTGGCTGAGCAATAGTGTGGGGTCGCATATTAGGTCTCTTCTGGCTGTTGGGTCATGGGTCTTTGGTTTTCATGACATTTTCAACCCATCTATGCACTAAAGTCACGGTAAATAAAATAAAATTCTAAAGGGGTCTACTTGCCCCTTGTCCTGGGATTGGAGTCTTCACGTTATTTTCAGACCGACTCCCAAGATGGTATACGGAAAATGTGATACACATAATCGTAATATGTTAATGTGCGTATAGGTGAGGATTATGAGTACGTGCGCATCAAAGTTAAAAAAAGGTATTGTGGGTATGTTTGTGAAAAAAAAATTGCATGTAGTATTGAAATATAATTTGCAAATAACATCATTCTATCATAAAATTATATGCTGATATACTGTTACACTTTTCGTTTTTGTTATTACGAAATCCGAAGGATATGGTCACCCCCATTCGGCATATTTAATGGAATCTAGGTACATTTAATTTTTCATATAATTTGGTCTATGATGATCTAAGAAGTTCTAAAATAGATTTTATTTTTAAATTTTCATCGTTTTTTCCTATTTCCATCTAATCACCCAAAGTTAACCTTATTTTTATAATTTAGCTGGCATATTTCTTAAAGTTTATTATCAATCATTTGAAAAAAAAAAACTTGCAAGGACAAGTCAAATGTAAATAGTGATGTTGGATTTAAATATCTAGCAAAGAGAATTAGCATATCATAACGTCACATTAATTATTGCTAGGTAACTAAGCCAAATATATACACCGTTTTACATAAAAGTTAGTAAAGTTGTTATTTGGGCTTCAATTAAAGTTTTTTTTTCTGTAAATAACTAGTATTTAATATAAGGGATAATTATGAAATATAGCTCTAATTTGTTGACAAACTGGATTCGGTCTAAATATATTTAGCATACAATATGCGAAAATAAAGCGTACATTATGTTCTTTCAAAATAATTTTATCCTTTTATTTTTCTATGGGTTTCAGGATGAAAAATCGATACAAAAGACAAAAGGTAAATATAGTGCATGCGGCGACTTCTTGCCCTTTATGTGAATTTCTTCAACTGCGTTAATTAGAAAGAAGAAAAAAGTTGTTACTGCTGAAATGCAGTAAATTAAGTAATGATTTAGTTAAGCATCTGAATTAGCGGCTGCATAAATAAAATATATGAGTCAAAATACCAACACTTTCCCACACAAATTGGCGCCACGCCGCCTCAAGGTGTGTCATCAAAACATTGACATGTACTAGCGTGGAGCCAATCCATGATGAAACATCAAGGAAAATTGGGTGAAAGAGACTCTCCTTCTAACTTGAATTCAAAGGAAGAAGATGTGGTGGGGCAATCATGGGCGTTGGATTCTCGAGAAACGCACACTTGGTACATATCAAATCCCACTTGTCATGGTTGCAACTTTAATTTGTTTTTCTATCGTAATGAAATAAATATGATTTCGGATGGGAGCATTTAACTAATCTCCCCACACACACCCAAAAATAAAAATAAAAAAACTAAACTCTGCACACTCGTCAAATGCTGGTACTATGTGGGGGAACCAAAAGGGTGTATCCAAAATTATCTTATTTGGCCATAATATCTCCAGCACATGCAAGTTATTAGAGATGTGATTGCTACACTTTTGTTCCTTTGTGCACCTTTTGATGCACACATGGTGTTCAATAGGAGGAAAGAGATCAAGACAAAATCCTTAATTTACAAAATACAGATATAGACGCCCTGTCTCTCTGGCAATTTGAAAAGAACCATAGACAATCTAGTTTAGTCTTACATCAACTTCGATTTCAATTAAACCTATATACATGTGATGTTTAAATACAAGTAAAAAGAAAAATTGTTTAAATATGTCAAAGCATTTCCAGCTTACCTTAACCAGTTGATGTTATGAAAAATCAATGTAGATGATGGTAACAATTTTTTACAGAAAAGAAAAGGTAATCTTTAGACCCTTCTAAATTTGATTTCAAAGGTTATAAACGACAACCCAAAAAAAAAAAAAAAGTTACACTCCAATTAATTGCAGAATTATCACGATCTTTGGTCCCTCCATAGATTTTTCTCTCAATAATTCAATCCAAAAGAGATTTAAAACTTTAGCAATCCAAATTCCAGTATATATATATGTAACTTTTTCAACGTGAAACTCGAGTAATTCTAAAAAGAGAAAAAAGAATTAAAAAGACACTAATTAGAAGCATGGAAATAAGCCTAGACATGTAGCCATAGAATTTCCATCGTCAACATTGGGGACAACATATATAGCTATCATATAAATACGATTAGGATACAGAAGAGAATCAGAATATTTAGCGTAATATTTCAAAATTAACATAACCATAATCTTAATCATCATTTAAATCACACTGAACCTTGAGAAACCTTGCTTATGACTTTACCATCTTGACCCAACGACACCCCACCGGGTCTCATATCACCAGGGACAGTCTGAGCAACCCCTTGGTACGTCGGCGCGTGCACCACACCACCACCCGGCGCAGTATAGTAAACCTGTCTCCCACTTCCACTATCATACGCCACCTGTGCGTACGCAGCCCCTGTATTATCCGGTGCCCCAACAGGCCTAACCACGCCAAACCCTTCCGTATACGTAGGACCTTTAACCGCCTGCGCCGGTGGCAAGCTTGTGGGAGCCGCCGACGAAAACGGCGCCTTATTCTGCTGCATGCCGCCGTACACCGGCGCGTCGCGGTAACCATCGGAAGCCATTCGGTGCACCGCGTAGTATCCCTGAGTCGCCGGAGGCGGAGCAGCCTGACGCACCACCGGCGCGTGATAAAACGCGCCAGGATGCGGAATCACGTAAACCGGCGATTCACCTCCTCCAGCAGCTGACGACACCGCCGGCTGATAAACCTCGCCGGAGACATGTTTCTCCGGCCAATAACCCGCCTGGTGCGCCGAGCTCGCCGGGAAATTCGACGAAGGCGGGAGCTTCTGAGAGTAGTAATCGCCGCCGCCGCCGCCGCCGGCTGCAGCGTAATTCCCGACGAAGCCTTCCTCGCTTTTCCTCCGATACGCTGCTTGTTCGGCCTCCGCGATTTGCAACCGCTGCAACTGCCTCTGAACCTCGAGCGGGTGGTTCAAGTTCGGATCGGATCCAATAACCCGATCGGAGGGATTCGCAACGACACGCTGCTGGTACTCCGGCAACGGCGGCGGCGGCGCAACAGGCTCAGGCGCCGGATCATGGAACTTCACCGCCACAGGCTGCTGTGGAGGAGGAACGACAGGCGCAGCACTTTTCTCGAGACCGAAGAGGAAATCGACGTTGGAGTTCGGTTTAGCCGGTTCGGGTCGCGTCGGGTTAACGAAGCTTTCAGTTGAAAGATTGTTACTGTTATTGTTACTGTTGGTGATGTTCGCGTTGGTGGTGCTGCTTGCGTTGGCGGAGGTTTGGAAGAGGAAGAGTCGCATGCGGGCGGGTCTAGCGGAAGCGCGGAAGAGGCGATCGTACTCGTGCATCATGTGGTCGAGGTCGTCGTCGTTGGTGACGGAGATGAGGGCGTCGAGGTCCTCGCCGGGGAGCTGGTACTTGAACGACACGTCGTTTGGGTCGGAGGCGCCGCAGAGGGCGGAGAGCTGGAGAGCATGGCGGGGAACTTGACGTTGAGGTCGACGGCGAGGATCTTGGTCTCGCCGCCGACGTAGGAGAGCTGGTTGTCGTGGGAGCGGGCTGGATCTTGCCGCCGTAGCTGCACATGAACTTGGCCTTGTAGTTCGGCGGCGGCTGCTGAGGGTCGTCCCATGGTGGCGGGTTCTCGAACTCGATCTCCCTGGAGCGAGGGGATGAGTCCCCTGAATCTGGGTATGATGGGTATGAATAGTTCTCCATGTTTTCTTGTTCTTTGTCTTTTCGGGTGAGTTTTGGAGTGTGGGTGTGTGATGATGGTTTGTTTGGTTGGGTGCTAGCCACTACTTGCTAGTGTTCCATTGTGGGAATGGATTTGTAGGAGAAAGAAAAAGATGCCAGGATTGAGGAGACTTTTTGGTCTTTTTCTTGTTCTATTTTTATTTTGAGATGTGTTTTTCCCTTTTTGGAGATATTTTATTGCACTCGTTATTACGGTGTTTGATGATGAGGTGGAGGCTGAGGGTGTTTGGAGTTTTGTGATTGATTGCAGTGGAATTCTTTATTGAAAAAGAAAAATAATTAAATGATAGTATAAAGGTTTATTAAACATTTGGGTGAGTTTTGTGCTTTTTTAAGGTTTAGTTTAAATTAGAAATTTTAACATGGAAAAACACTTTCACAAAACATTTCATTTTCGTCTTAACTCTTATTCAATAATGTCAATTCTATGTGATTAAAATTTTTTTTGTAATTAATTAAGAACTTTGAGACACAGAAATAATGGTCAATATAAATATTTACCCAGTTGATTATAAATAATTTATTTAATAAAAATTTTATGAGAACAACATCTGCAAAATTATGCAGACTTGTTCTTTGAATGCCATGTAGACCTAGAAAACGGTTGGGAAAATGGGCGATACTCCACATGCTATAATTATTAGGGGTGCAACGTCCAAATACAGATGTTTCACATATTTAATTGCCAAACATTTAGAGATAGTCATTTAATATATATATATAAATTATAACAGTTAATTTTTATATTAATTATTTAAAAATTATTTAAATTAAATATTTTAATTGGATGATAATATAAAACTGTTTTATATTCTGAGTGTATTAAAATTGAACAATTAATATCATTACCATTGATTTTACTTATTATTATTTTTCTCTGCTACTTTTGTCTCAAACGGTTTAATGATCTACAATGACTTTGTGAATTCTTTTTTATTTTATTTTATTTTTTTGTTTAGATATAGTTTCTCTTCCACAATACTATATTGTTTCCTAAAATAGGTGCACTATTGAATAAAAACTATGGCGTGTTTAGAGGGCGTGAGGAGGGTCCCAATTATTGATTGAAAGAGTGGGAAGGGATAAGAGAGTGATGTTTTTTGACTATAAGTCAACAAAAGAAACCCTCTAAACACCGCTCTATGTGGTGTGGCGTGATGTTGGGATGTAAAAGGGACGGATTGATTTGGGTTGGATAAAATTTAAATTTGATCTAATTTTTATTTGGTCAATTTTTAAAAGCTTAACCTAATTCGATAATGACTTATTATGTTCCGTGATTAGGTTAACAAATATTCAAATATTATATGAAAATTTAGATATTGTACATAGTAAAGTTATAAAATGTTCCAAGTAAAAAATAAAATTTTAGAGATATTTTCTATATAGGTTTAGAAAATAAACCATATCAATGTAGAAATAATATCAAATTATGTAAAATATATTAATTAAACTTTAAAATCTTATAATTTGTCATAAATTATTATAAAAATATATATTTCTTAAGGGATTATTTTACTTCGGGTAGTGCCAAACGATATATGGCAAAGGGAAAATATACAGGGTCAAATTTTAAAAGCCAACTCGTCTGAATAAGTTTAAAACCTAGTTAAGGGATGAGAGATATTATGAACACCCCTTGTGTGGTGTGTAAGAGAGAGCTTTCAAAATTGTAAGGCCACATGGAGGACAAAGACGTCTGATATTCTGATAATAATAGCCTATTTATTTACTTTTTTTTTTACATGAAAAGTGATAGTCTAGTTATTTAATTTTGGGTAACACATGGCATGAGATATTCTGATAAGAGTAGGCTACATATAAATATTTCTATTTGTATAGAAAGATAAATGCAAGTCATTTTATATCATCAACTATATAGCCACTCCCCATTAAATGCATTTATCTGTAACATTTTGAAAATATTCTTAATAAAAGAACTTGATTTATATATAACCATTTTTTTTAAAACTAAATTGAATTTTGTGTGGTTCTTAGTTGTCTATTGTCATTTTTTATTTATTATTTTTATTTATTACATTTTTAAATACCTTTGACTGAAAATTTATTTTTATATTTATAATATATTGCTACTTTAATATTTTAAATTTATATTTAATAATTGTACTAATTAATATCAAACATAAAAATTAACTATATTTAAACTTCAAGCATAACACAAAAACAAACACACTTGCGTATAATGATTAAATTTAATTAAAAAGTATAATAAAGTAAAATTTAAATAACTTATCAAATTTGATTAAATTAAAAATACACTTTTTTGTTCACATCATACTTGTGCAAAAATCTTACATCCAAATATTCTAATATTGTAGGTCTACATATATATATATATATATATATAATTATTGGAAGTCTACAAGAACAATATGTGCTACTGCAACGTCAAAAAAAAGTATAAAAATAAAGAGAGTTAGAAGTTTGATTAAGAGGTTATTTAGTTGAAAAAAAAATTAAAATAAAAGCAAAAAGCTGAATACTAGCAGCAAAGCAGTATCACTAACAATTTTCCAGGGTTCCTGATAATTGCATCATAAAAACAGAAAATGAGCACATATTTTTCTTCATAATAAGAAAATTATTGATGCCTCTTCCTCTGGAAGGCTTGATCACAGCCAACATGGCAATGTATCCTCTGAAGTGTTACAATAGTGATCACCATATACAACCAAAACAAATAATAATAATATAAAAACATGAGTTTAGATGAATTAGATATATACTGAAGTTGAAAAAAAACAAAGACCCGAAACATAAAATAGGATAAAATAAATTGAAAATTAAAAAGGTTTGGAAACAGGAAAGAAAGCTGAGGCTAGAGATAGATGAAGTAAGGTATGTGAATTAATGGAGAGGACATTTTAAAAATATTACATATAAATATATTTATTGAGGAGTGACAATAGATAACACTCCCAACTACAACTTTGATATCATAGACAAGCCCTATATATTTTTCGTATGAAAATGGGAGTACAGGACAAGAATGCAACTACTGAGGGAGGGCAAAATTATGAAATCAAGAAAAGGTGAGTGAAGACAACTATTTTTAACCGTTGTGGTTAGAAAAATGTATTTTTAAACCCTTTATTGATATAGTACAGAGAATTCTTAAACTGTTACTGTTATAACCTATGCTCTAGGAAGCTTTAATGACTAAATGAAATATTTCTATTATCTTGAGTCTAACTTGAAGCTTGGAGGGAGGGGGGATGACTAATTTTTATGATAAAAATGTACTATTATTTTATAACAATTCAAAGCACTTAATAACTCAACTTGCATCTCACTCCTTAACTTTGGCGCACCATAATTTCGGTTAAATTAATAATGTTGTATCATTGACCATATATATTAAAAAGAGTCATAAGAAACAATAAAAACTTCAACAAATATCTTTTCACAATTATATTATATAATATTAGTATAATATTAATATTAATATTAATATAATTATTAATTATATATATAATTTGTGAGAAGGTTAGGGGCCACAGCCCCTGCTGACCTCCCTTAAATCTGTCCATGGGAGGATGGAAAAGTGAAAGAGAGAACATAAGAAGATTATGTTGTTTTTAGTAATTTGGATGGGGTGAAAATGAAGAGAGAAGACTCACCTCAACAATTATCCTTTCTTAGCATAAAAGAAAAATGTAAGGGGAGAAATGAGTCAACGATAGTTTACACCATTAAAATGTTTTTAAAAAATAAAATTTGAAAATTCACACCTTGCATTTTCATTCAAATAAAATTTCAAAATAAATTCTATAGTTCAAAATTTTTAAATATTAATTTTTAAATTATTAGTATTGTTAAAAATATGTATTTATTTAATATTTAGAAATTAAATAAAAATATATTTATTTTATTACAATTATATATATCTATCATTTTAATTCAGTTCTCATTTTCTATATTCTCATTTGCTCCTCTTTAAAAAAAGAAGCATTTATTTCCTTGACTTTATTTCTTTTTATTTCTTTTCACTTAATTTCTCTTGGTATTTAAACAAACTACTAGAGTCAATAGGAGTTAGCTTACCTAATCAAACTTCTATTCATATATTTTTATGACTTGGATTTAATTATTAAATTTCTTCTTATAGTGGATAATTTGTAAGTACTTTTATAAATCTTTAATGAGTTTAAAGCTATGCCTTTAGCTTGATTAGAGTAAGTTTTCTTTTCAACCTAATTCTTTCGTTTAAAAAACCAAAAACCAAACTACTAGGGTGCACAAGTTGATGCGCCTTTTTCTTCATCGATCATTTTGCAACCCTAAGCTCCTAAGTTTAATTTGAGATGCGCGCTATATACCATTTCCTTTCATGTCTATCCACGCATATCATTTGTATTTGTATTAAAAAATTGAAATTGCAAGACAATATAAGGTGCAAAATACACATTGTTACATTTGCTAAAGCGAAAACTAATCCCCAGCCTTATCTTAGTTTCGATTGGCTTGCCATTTATAAAATGGGGGGGCACAACAGCTATAATTTCCCCAAGCCCCAACCATGTTGAATTTTTCGCCACAATGTAGTCAAAGTCAAATTGTGCGTTTTATATTATGTGTAGAATGTAGAGCCTTGTTTCCTACGGCTTGCATAATTAAAGAATTTAGAATGTTACGTTGTCTTATAGCATTTCATTTTGATGTATTGTTGGCGTAGATTTTTTACATTATTATTATTTAATTATTTTTTACATGCATATTTTTTTTAAGGTAATAGGATGAAACTCAAAAGTATTTTATGAAAATAATAATATACAGTTAAATGACTATGTAAAAAAAGTATACTATAATTCCATTAAAATTAAACTCTATATTATATTTAAATTATGTTTTCGGATGTATTCAGTATTGAGAGAAATATACTACTTCCATGGTCAAATACTAGTATCACTTAGAAAATAGTGAATAAACTTCAATTTTTAAAAGATTAAAGTGTATTTTTTTTCTTTTTAATATTCTTCTCACCCATTCATACTTTCTATTTAATAAGGTCAAATATGAATTAATACTTTTCAAATTTTCTAAAGTGACTTACAATTATTACAAAAATTAATTGAGTTTAATTTTTATATATTGACAGTGTAAAATAATCCTACACTATTGACTAATAGAAATTTAAGAAAATGCTAAATCATAATCGATAGTTATCATAGTGAGTTATTAGCTACTATAAGTTGATACTTTCTTAAAAATTTATTGGTTGATAATGTAAAAACAATACATAAAAATTAAAGTCAAATTATTTTTAAAAGTTACACTTGTTTGAAAATAAAAATAATACAATGATGAGAGAAATATAAGTGGAAGTATGCAAACCAACCAATAACCTTTGACATTTTAAGCCTTATTAAATGTTAGAGAAATGTTAATGTCATTCGCATAAATAAATGTTACATAATTAAAGGGTTGATAAATAAAAATTAAAATAATTTTGATCATAAATTTTAATTTTGATACACTACTACCTGATCGGGTGAAAGATATTTTATTTATGACCCTTTAAATAATAGATACAATAGTAACCATAGTTATATAAATGATCACAAATATTATTTTAACACTCAAACATAATCTATTATCATTAGATATTATAAATAAGTGAAATAAATAGGAGCCATAATCACATTTAATGCATCAAAATAACAGCGATTGCTCACATACAGTTGATGGTAAATGCAGTTGTTTACAGTTGTTTTTAACCACATTTATGAAATGTGGTTAAACTGAATAGTAGTGTGGCCAAACACCAGCCTCTCCCAAACACTAACACACTCCCAAACTATACCAACATCACTACCACTCATATTTCTCAACACCACACAACATTTTGAAAATCTCCCAAAATATTTATCCTCTTATAATAGTCCTTGATAGAACCCACGAACCTCATCATCTCGCGCTAGGCACCTCCAGAATCACCACTCGTATGCGTACATGTCTCTTCTTCATCACCACGCCAATGACTTGAAATTCCAACGCCATGTACCCCTTCATCCCCTCGAACCTCAGGGTCAGGCTACCAGAGCATTCAGTTTCCAGTAGGGGACATCGTCGCCTGAATCTCAGGCCAGAACAATATCTATTCTTCAATTGCTTGTCGAATGCATTTTCAATCTTGCTTTTGCTTGAACTTGTGCATCCTAGTGTTATAGTTTAATAGATATTGTTAGATGATTCGAATGATCATCAACGAAGAATATGTTGGAGTAGCATATTTAAAATTTTATATTTGGGTAAATTTGCTTTGGGCCTTTTGACACTTTGTACTTCAACTTTAGGAATTCAAATTTGATTTCAGATATTGAGATCGTTGTTTTGAATTTATATAATCTTGTATGCAATGTGTTGAATTTGAAGTTTGAAATTAAGTTTGATTACAATAAAATGAGGGTTTAGATTGGAGGTGGGATGGTCCTTGAAGGTGGAGGAGTGAGGGTTGGAATAAAGAAGTGAGATCGAAATAAGCAGGAAGAAGGGGCGTTCAGCCATATATTTTATTTCACTTAACCACATTTTGTAAATGTGGTTATAAGGAAGGGGCGTTTGGCCACAGATTTATTGCACTTAGCCACATTTTGTAAATGTGGTTATAAGCCGATTTTTTTGAACTAAATTCGGACAATCTGAATTCAGTGCAAACTACAGTATTTTGTACAGTATCAATGCTGTGTTTGGCCACACTTTTATCTGCGTTTAACCACATTTGAGAAATGTGGTTAAAAGCAATTGTAAATAATACATTGATTCTTAACTGTAAGGGAGTGGGCACCCAAAATAACACGATTTTTCCAACAAACGGATGGAATATATGGCACTTATGAGAGTAGAAATGAATAACATCAAATGAGAGAACAACGATTAAGGAGTTAATACGGATATGACAAGATAAAGAGATGGAAAAGAGAGGGTGATAGAGAGGGGAAGAATGATTGGAGACAACGAGTTAAATGAGCGAGTGTCACCAGCCGGAAGCAGCGCATTCAAAATACACATAAGTAGCACTATTACCCGTGCTTCGCGATGCGTGCGGTTGTCAAATACTAGTACGAATGGAGTATGAATTAGTACTACTATCATCTCCGATTAGAGTATATAGAAGAGCGCAATTAATTCACATAATGATAATGACGATAGGTAGCGCGTGGAAGGCACTTCCGAACGCACCGTTTTGTAGTAGTACTATTTGATCCTCCTCACTTGTCACCACATGCTTTTGCTACACTGTGTCTTTCTTCTTCGCTCCTCGCTCGTAACGACCACAATCTCTCTTTGGAATTCACGCACTCCTTCCTTCTTCCAGGTTCGTGTGCTCCGCGATCTTCGTTTTCGCTTCTGCTTCATCCATTCCATTCTGCATCGCTCGATGAATTTCGTCACCTAATTGTTCTTTTTTCTTTTTTTTTTTTGCTTCAATTATTCGGTCGTGTGCTGTTATATATAGTTTTTGGATTGAATTTGAATTTACCGGAGAAGGCTTTGTGTGGTGGTGCTTGATCGTGAGGATGGGGAAAAAGCGTGTAATGTTGCCGGCGGAGGACGTTGACTTGTCCTCCGTCAAGTATGAACATGAAGTTATCAAAGGTCTTCGTTCGCTAGCTCATTTGCTTATTCTCTATTCGAAGTCTATCTTAATCTCGATTGGATTTTCTAGTTTCTACTGTAATGTTTGATTCTGTGTGAATTTTGTTTTATACTTTTTAAATTTGTTTGCAGCTCCGCATTTGACTGGCTTTGTGTTTCGCTTCTTTGTGAGGATACTTGAAGTTCCGCTGATAGGTCCTTCGATCATGACGTATTTGAAGAAGGACAATAAAATTGATGAGGTCCTCTGTGTGTGTTTTTTGGTTGCTGAAATTGTGGCTTAATGTTCGTTCATTTTTGTAATTTGATGTTATGAGTTGATGCGTTGAAGGCTTCATTTCACTTATGTTGTCATATTTGTGGTTTATGAATAGAGATGTGTTTTTATGAACATAACTTGTAGACACTTAAATCGACATGCGGTAAATATAATGGTAATTAATGTGAATTTTAGCTGTGTAAGTGTGCAATATTATGTTATCTAATAATGGATTTATATGTTGATTTGACATTTGTATAATTGAAATTCACACTTATTTACATGCAGTTCACTACATATTGGTTTGGGTGTTGAAATGATTATGTTCAGAGAATGAAACTGTTATGAATAATACTTGAGTAGAGAGTGTGCGTGACAGTGACGAATTGAACTGACTGAATGTTCTGTCTCTTGTTTGTTTGTTTCTTTGTCATGAACAGTTATTGCGGAACACTGTGATACCTGAGGAGCCCATGTTTAAACCTGAATATCCACCCCAAGGTGATTTCATCTCCATGTTTATGAATTGCTTCATGTCAATAATTCTAATCGGTGGTTATGATGGAGAGGCAGATTGGCCTTTTCTTTTGTTTATATAGCTTTATACAGCATTAATGTATCTTTTTGCATTGCAGGTGTTATGTGTAGGATTTACCTAAATTTGAAGTTTGATTGCTAGTGATTCTCTGAGCTAATTAGAATGGGATGGGAGAAATGAAATTGCTTTAGAGAATGATAATGGAAACTAGAAGTTGTGTCACTGTCAAATTATTTGCATTGCATTTGAAGAAGTATACTATACTCTATTATATAACCATGCCCTGATATCTGTAACATAAATGCAGAAACGGAACCTGATGTCATTGTCCTTGATGAAGATGGGAGACCTGAAGACCGGGTTGACTCTGCCTTGAAGTGTCTTCCTCATTATGATCCTGCTGAATTCTGGGAAGATTCATCTGCACCCTTTCGGTACTGGAAAATACGTGACTATGCTCATGCTTATCGATCTGGAAAAGTAACCCCGTCTGTGGTGAGTAGATCATTCGGTTAATTGGAACTCTGATTATATAATTGTCTTTATTCTGAACTAAATTTACAATTTCACTTTGAATGTATAGGTTGCTGAGCGCATTATCTCGGTTATAGAGGAGAATGGCAGAATTAAGCCTCCGGCACCACTGTTGATATCATTTGATGCTGCAGAAGTCCGGAAGCAAGCAGCAGCATCTACTCAGAGGTTTGAAGCAGGTAATCCTGTATAATTCAAATGCTTGGATAGAAGTGTAAGTCTTTTATACGCAATTATATTGAAAAGGTGGGAACAGAATGGACAATTACCTGAGCAGCACTCTTGGACTTTGCTTATATAGGAAACCCATTGTCAATATTGGATGGAATTTTCATGGCAATCAAAGATGACATAGACTGCTATCCCCATCCGTCTAAGGGTAAGTCAGTCTTAGTATCTTACTTCAGGCAAGTAATTTTTTTTTGAAAAAAGTTCTAAATTTCAGTTTGGTGAAAACAGGTGCAAGTACATGGGTGCATGAGGTACGCACTGTAAAGAAGGATGCTGCCAGCGTTTCAGGCTGCGTCGCTGTGGTGTCATATTCATTGGAAAGGCTAATATGCATGAGTTTGGAATGGGTACAACAGGAAATAATCCGAATTATGGGTAAGCTTATTTAGGGAGTGTTGATTTAATTGTTGATGTCACTATCAGCATAAAAAATGAGCTTTGGCATGGATAAAGAGAAGAGCAATCCATGCATGCTTTACCTGACACTTTAAAAGTAGCTTACTCTTCACTCTTTCAAATTAGGAGACAAAGTAATCAATTAAAGATGTTAACACATGTGCTCTTATTTTCATTTCCAATGTGTTTAATTCATCCAGTTCTTATAAGCTTAGAAACCATTATTGAAAGGTACAGGATGCTATAGGGACATGACTTAAATTACAGGAAAACTGTTCACAATGTTTTTATTGCTCTGAATCTTGTATACGTTGAACAGTGTTTTGGACTTGGTATGCTTTCAATTTTCTTATGTTTTTCTAAGGAAGTCTACCATCATTGACAATTCAACCTAATATTCTTGAGTTGCAGAACAACAAGAAATCCTCATGCACTTGATAGGTATACTGGTGGATCTTCTTCAGGTCCTGCTGCAATTGTTGCCTCTGGACTATGTTCTGCTGCGCTGGGCACTGATGGTGGAGGTTGTGCAAATATAATGTGTCAAACTATTTTTTTTTCCCCACTTTTCTATGTAATGATTCATATTTTTAAAAATTCTGGAAAAGGGCAGGTTCAGTCCGTATTCCTTCATCCCTTTGTGGTGTGGTGGGACTGAAGACAAATTATGCGCGGACAAGCATGGAGGGGTAATTTCTCACACTATATGATTCACCAGATCACTATGTGTACTATTTGTTATTCAAGAAAGCGGTCCTTCATAGTAGAAAAAGAATTTTTGTGATCCTATTCTATATCCTTTAGGGTCTGATTTGCCTATTGTCTATTGTGGTTATGAGATGAAATAACTAATATTTTTTATCTGCAAGTGTTATTTCTTAACAATCACGTCAAAGATGGTGAAGAAATTCGTTGAGTGCCTAATGGATGAAAGCTTGTTGCATTCAACCTTAAATATATGGATCAAATACCACTTAGCTCTGATGGCCAGTACTCAATTAAATTTCTTAGGATGCTAATACTTCTCTTTTTCATCTTTAAGATTTAATATACCATCCCTTTTACCGGGTCATCTAGAAGACTGAAATCTAATAATGACTGAAGGGTGCTGATTGTTGAACTTAGTAGTTAGTGGACATTGCCCTTATTATAGGGGAAACAGTCTGGTTTTCTTAGTGGTGGTAGAGCTTGTTTAACTTTTTTTGGTTCCTTTTTTTTTAATATTTTTTTCCTTTTTTGACAGTGCTGTTTTCTTGGCAGGCATTATGATGGGACACAGTTCTCAAGTTTCCTTTTAGTTTCACGTTCTGCCCTTTTAGTGTTTGGTATTGGTGAAAAATAGTTATCGAGTGTTTTGGTGACTGTTGGGTCTACTTGGAGGGTTAGTGAAAGTTTTACTGTCTTGTAATAAAACCGTGGGATGCATTTTCTTGTCACACTCAATTAGAAAACAGTTTATGGCTTAGCAAATTCCAAGGGGTAACATATCTGTGACAATATTATTTGTTGTGTACCGGCGTTTTGTGATATTCAAATGGTTGTAAGTTGTATATTAGTAATATATTATTTAGTTGCATTAGAAAAAAATTATAGTCTTCGACTAGCTAAAGTTATTATATATGGAACTCAACCCCCCCCCCCAACAAAAAAAAAAACATTTTTCATATTTGCAGGTCATTGTGTGATTCTGGAACGGTGGAAATTATTGGACCCATTGCTTCATCAGTGGAGGATGTCATGCTAGTGTATGCAATTCATATTTTCTTTTCTTTGGGTCTTCCTTTTTCACTAAAGCTTTCATTAGTGCTCTCTAGTACGTTGGATTGCTCAGAGGGATTGGCTTGCTTCATGAAAACATATAACAAGGATTTCTTGTTCTAATAACTCAGGTATGCGGCAATATTGGGTGCATCACCTGCAAATAGAATCAGTTTGAGACCGGTAACCTTTAATCCTTCAGTTAATACTGTTCGTAATTAAGTAAAGAAAGCTCTGAGATTTAAAAATTAAAATATTGTATGGCAGATAACATGGTAATTTTACATGTCTGAAAATGGGGCCAAACTTAAATGTAAATAGCTCAAGTTAATTGTGGTGGGCAGCTACTATATCATCAAACTAAAATTGGGGAAGAGGAATAAAACAGATAACATTCTCACATATCACTGACTGAGCTTATGGGAGACTTATGAAAGAAATGATTGAGTTAATGTGCTTTCTTAGAATGTTCATTTTGTAAGAGTCCAGGAATGGTTACGTTGTTTGGAGCCTTGAAGTTTTTCTTCTTGGAAATTTCAAACTTCTTGTGATTTTAGATTTTAAATCTGTCTTTTGGAGTTCTTTGTACATACTTTTGTTCTGTGTCCTTGTTGTCTCCTTTTATTAAGAAAAGGATTTTATTTAAGACAAAAATATTTATTATAAAGCACGTTAAGGTAGCTTCCGCAGAGGAGATATCATTGGCAAAGTTTTTTTTTTTGGCTCAGAATAGGTGTTCATTTAAAAAAAAAACAGCATTAAAAAACAGCATAAAAAATCAGGTTTGGGCGGAAAGGAACACGGAACCCAAACATTAAAATAGACAAACTAAAAAGGGTACGCAGCCCAGTGTTGATTCTAGGGGTATGGGTAAATGTATCTATGATATTTTGCAATCTCTGAAGACACACAATTCAAGACAGTAGTAGACTTCAATTATTAGGGTATAGTACATAGCCCAGCCATGTGCAAAGTAAGTCTGCTTACATATAACCCCATATAACCACCCTACGTAATCCAACTCTTTACAAATTAGAAGTACATTAAGCTATCTAGTGCAATGTCACGGGTATATGACAAAGACCATCTACCAATCAACTCTGCTTATTCTATTATCTATACAAAACCTTACTATTTTATTTTAGTAAGTTATGATTATGTTCCTGTGTTTCGTGTAGCCACCACCTTGTTTGCCAACTCTGTCATTCTTAGATGATTCGAACATTTGGGATCATTAAGAATAGGAAAGTACACGCCGGTAATCACCCTATCCTTCATACAAAGATTTTATGTGCAGTCTACTATGATATACTTTTTCTAAATAATATATTTATTCTCGTGAAGTGGTTTAATGATGTTCATTCGACTGAAGTCTCTGACAAATGTGAGGATGCTCTGAACCTGTTGTCCAAGGCCCAAGGATGTGAAGTAAGTTCATCATAATATCGTGCACTTCATGATTGCTTTGCACATGTTTTTTAGTACTTTATCGTTACAGATTCAAACAATGCTCAGTAGTATAAAATTCTTTTATATTTTAAGGTGATAGAGGTTGTTATACCAGAGCTTCATGAGATGAGAACTGCCCATGTTGTTTCCATTGGCTCTGAATGCTTATGTTCATTGAGTGCTGACTGTGAAGACGGGTAGGTTTCGGCACTTAATGCCAGTAGTTTCATACTTTCACTTTGTAGTCTAATCGAAATGATGCGATATATGTTATTAGTAAAATGGCATCCTTCTTATCTTGAATTGACAGTATTTAACATTAGTGGCTATTCTGGCAAATTGCAAGAGAAATTTATGATGGTTTCCTGTTTTCCTTTTTCAGGAAAGGTGTAAAATTGACATATGATACACGTACAAGTTTGGCACTTTTTCGATCATTTACAGCTGCAGATTATGTTGCAGCCCAATGTATTAGGTGAGACAAACTAGTTTATAACAGTCGTACCAGACTTACATTTGGTCCCTTTTAGTTTAACATCTTTTCCTTACGACCTTGGAAAATCATATGGTACAGCCGTTAGAAATAATTACCACTACAGAGTCTTCTATCTATTATTAACTGCACAAAAATTAAATGATTGTGTTCTAAATTTTATTTTATATTTTCTCAGGCGAAGGCTTATGTATTACCACATGGAGATTTTCAAGAAAGTGGACGTCATAGTGACTCCAACAACTGGGTATGTATGCAATGGACTCTTACACTGACAAATTTCAGTTCAATTGATATATGGATATGCTTTCTTTTGTGATAATTTGATATGATTGGGAATTAGTCCTTACACTCTGGATTATTTATGGTTTATTGTTATTAAGATAGGCATAATAACCGTTATAGCATCAGAAATATAATTTGCTCATGCTTCAACGAATCAAGAAAGAAAAATATTTAATGAAAAACTGATCTTATAAGACCATAGAATATGTCTGGTCAAGTAATAGCAGCAGCTTTTGTAACCATATTTGCGGATAAGATTGGGGAAGTTGGGACTGTAGAATGGGTGTCATCCATAAGGAACAACATATCTGCAAAACCCAGCCGTAATTTTGGATTTTTTTTTGAATAATTAGTTTCGATAATCTGCAGCTGAAGTGCTGAACTGCTTTTATCTGTAACAGCATGACAGCACCCAAAATCCCTCCTAGTGCTCTTAAAAGTGGTGAGACAGATATGCAGACAACAGGTGATTGACTTAAGCCTTTAAGTTGCAGCTTCAAGGGTACAGGATATTTTTCTTACAGAATGATGTTGCAGCACAACTTTATCATTAACATTGCATCACTTAGTATCATTACTCATCCACTGAGCATAACCTACAAGGTTTGTCATCACGGACAGGTTTACAATTATCTTTAGATTTCTACATCAACAAGAAGCGGGAAACTAAGGTTTGGTTGATTTAAGTCAGATTAGTAAAAAAATTAATAAAATTCAGTAGATTTTGGAAATTGATTGTTTAGACCTTGCCACCACACAGAACACATTTATCATGACTGGCAGAATTTCAAGTCATATTGTTGGTATAAAATATTTGCACTAAAAAACACTTTCAAACCTTAACGCAAAAATCGTGGAAATTTATGGATTAACATGTATTGTGTCACTTTGGTATCTTTCTTGACCGATCACGAGAATCTTTAATAAGATGGCATGATTACCATAGCTCACAACATACATAGCTCACAGCATATATTTAATATATTGCCTCTCGCCATATTAGTAACTTGAAACTTGTTTCTCAGCTTATCTTATGCGGTTCATTATTTCGGCAAATCTTCTTGGACTCCCTGCCATTACTGTGCCGGTAAGTAAGAGTGAAATTAATAGTATATGGGGAGTGTGTTAGTTGCTTTGGTCAGAAGGGTGATTTGAGTTAAATGACCCTATCATTGCCAAGAGACTATGCTCTCTTCTACTGTTGTTTCTTTTAACCAACATGTTTCATGCATAGGTCGGTTACGATAAAGAAGGACTTCCAATAGGTTTGCAGCTAATAGGTCGACCATGGGCGGAGGCAACAATTCTGCGTATAGCATCTGAAGTGGAGGTACGTATACTTTCATTCATAACAGAGGAAGGCTAATATCCCCGTCTTTCGCAAGACATTAATTAGTTATCTATGTATAATGTTTAGTAAACTTTCTATATAATTTATTCAGAAACTCTGCGGTGAGTCAAAGAAAAAGCCAGTATCATACTATGATGTTCTGAGGGCAAACTGAAGCTACAATATTTTTGCTGAAGCCTTCCCCGTGTGTTATTTGGAAATCGCAAGAGATTTAGAAAATCCTGTATTTCATCCTTTGGATGTATGTGTCTTGACAAGTCCGTAGGAAATAATTTCTGGAGACGAGTTATAATAATTTAAAGACAACCAGATATTATTTTTGAAATAAGAAAGAATATCATGGACGACCGCATTTTGATCAGCTCGTCAAGATGCAGACAGGGAGCTTCTTTAACTTCAAAAATAAGATTGTGACAGAATGTACAGCATTGCTTTGAAAAGATTATACATTTGTGTTGTCCACTGAAATAAACATCTTACTTGATAGTTGATAGTCCATACTGTTCAAACTACAGCTATTTTGTAACGGGAATGGATTCTCTCCTCCGAAATTTTCACTTGATTTGATTATGTCTTGTGTAAATTTTTACTATTAATCAAAAAGTGGAGGCAAGTTTGGGTCCTGTGAGGAAATTTAATCACTAGTAAAAATTTACACGAGTCTTGTGAAATTTTCACATTAGAAAACTCATTTCTATTTGGTAACTAATGTAAGGAGTATTAATGTGTTCAAACTTGGTCTCCTGTCAATGTGAAATAGTTATAAACCTTTAATAAACATGTATATCATGTCACTGTAGATGTTAACAATTAGGGTTTATAAATGTTACCGCACTGCAGGAATCTGATATCCCACAAAGAGATGCCTTGTTTGATATATATTCCAATTACAATATTTCCTGCGCACAATCATAATTATACAAGCTTCAAGATGAGCGGCATGCTATGTGAAATTTGATATGATCGCGTAAGATTTCCCAAGAGTCGCAATGAAATATACCCCAGTTCTCAGCGTTCTCATTCGCGCAATCATTATGGAGGTCCACCCCAAGGTATCTTACCTGGAAAATTAGTGGTTGATGCATCCATCCCTGTCACACAAGAGGATAAAGATAAATCAAAGTAAATCATACAGATCTAAGTCTTGATGAAAGGTTCCTCTTAAGTTGTTTCATAAATTCACCTATTAACAATGACCATGGATCGAAGTTCACAGTTAGTAAAGCTGCAAGGATACGTGAAACTAGTCAATGCAAACTGCAATATAAAAGCTGCTTAACATGTCACGGCACCAGCCGCAAGAACTGAATATGAAGTTTAAAATCTAAAACGCCACATAATACTGCATTCAAAGACATGAAACAAAGGGAATAACACTTCCATGACAACTAACGCTGACAAAACCAATAAGCAATAAACAGTACCATGAATCCCATGACGAAAACAAGATTTTTTCTGAAAAAATATGCATGTTCAACTCAGCTGCTAAAAAAGATGTGACTGAAATATAATTAAACGTGAGGCATCTGTGAGCTTACGGCTTGGATATTTCTTTCTTCACCACGGGGTGGCAACCATCTCCAAATGCAATTAGAGTATGAAACAAAAATGCTCTATGCGTCACAATTGCTATCTCTTTCTCTTTTCTTGTCCACAACCTGCGAAGAAGTGAAGAATAAAAACAGAACCTGAGAAATGACACATCGCATTATATTGCAATTTCCAGTAACTTACATGGTTAAATGATGAAAGTAATGGGCAGTTACAAGAAAGACAATGATTATTTTGTTTTAGAAATACATAAACTTTGAACTGCCGATAATCACTAGATATCTGAACTGATATATATGGAATACCAATATACCAGTGCTAATAATCATAAAAGAGCTAATAATCATAAAAGAGCGATCAACAAGTAGTTATCTATTTATTTTTAACAAATTGACACAGTTTGTAGAAATTGTAGTCCAATGAATGACTTACTGGAAATATCACAAGGCTATCAAACAAATAAACTTACTTTTGACTAGAAAATTTACAAAGGGTTTCCAGCGACAGTGCTTTGAGAAGCTTAAATTTAGTATTGCAGCAGTAGCAAGATTGGACTTCAATATTTTAACAAGCTAATATAGTTCTGCTATGTATGGCTCTTTGTAATAGGAAGATAAGGCCAAATTAGGTTTTCCAAAATTTGTAGACTATAGAGTCGTCACTCAGCACATCTACCATGCATGGCTCTTTTTATGAGTTAAAAGAATCATCAACATAACAAAATCATACCAGTTCATGAACATCATCCCTCTAGCAGCAAGTTCTTCCTTTGTCTCTCTAACATTGGCCTTCCACCAAATATCCTCATCACTATCTATCTGAAAAGAGAATAAAAGGATAATTGACATAACCCAAAGAGAACAAATTACAATTTGCCAGATTTTTATACTACCAAAGAGAAATGTCAGCCATCTTCTATGAAATCATAAACCACAAGGGTGCATAAAACATAAAGTGATTAAACATAGGTACTTGCCAGTGAAAAATCAATTGCAGGAAATAGAAATTGATACTCGCTGATGCTTCTTCTTTTGTCACAGGGATGAACTCCCTGCATGAGACAACACATGGAGAAGTCTGTAAGGGTACATAAACCAATGTTAATAGCAAGCTTAAGGAAGCTTATACAAAAATATGTTAAAATTGTGCTTAAAAAGTGAAGAACCAACCCATCTGAAACTTAAATTTACTTTGAGATTTCATATTCAATGTTTTAATGCATCAATTATTCAATGACCTGTAAAATTGTTAGATCACTGGTCAATAATTGCTGTTCAGGCTTCAAATGCATGTTGAAATAAACATAATGTTATTATATCAATACACACATACATACACACAATCAGCCTGGAGGTTATTGACAGTCTTTGTTCACTGTGTTTAACACTGAACATCATATGACACTGCCTGGGGTGTTTTTAATATTTTTATCATACCCTAATGATTTTTGAAACCCACCCATAACCCAATATAAATATTTAAGCAAGAATTTAAATTACATATATAAATAGAGAGGAAATTGGTCTAAGTCATACGGGCAAAGAAATCTGTATTTTAAAGCTCATTCTTGTTCCATTCTTCATTCTCAGCACATAACATGAATTCAGGATAATGCCTACTGATTGTGAAGTAACAACATTCTGAATTCTTCTTGCCCCCTTTTAAGTCTAAGGTATCCATTTTGTGACTGATTTGCAGGCATTATCTTGATAGTTAAAAGATTTTTTACCAAGATAAAACTCACCCATGCTGAGAAGGAGATTGAAATTGTTCACTCAAGACATGTAACAACATGATGTAAAAACTCTCCTAGAAGAATATCTTGTGGCAATGGAAAAAAGGTGTTCTGATTATAAAATGACGTACCAAATGTTCACGACAAAGTTCAACAGCAACAATTGGGGGGCAATTCAGACTTGAAATTGGGGCATGACTACTGTTTCCTGCATTTGCCACCATAAGGGGCAGTGCATCTGTTCCAAGTGTATAGCCCTCACCTCCAAACACCCCAACAGCTGTTTGTAGAGTCCTAAAACCATAAGTTGTATCATACAAGTCAAAGGCTGTCTTCTGTCTCAATTCAACTAAAAAGAAATTTACACAAGAAAGGTACATCTCAAGCAGCTTTAGGATCCCATATATTTTCAACAGAAGAAACACAACAACAACAAAAGCTTTTCCAACTAGGTGAGATTGGCTGCATGGATCAAACAATGTTGTATTTTGTCATAATGTGAAATACATGAAAAAATTTGCCGAAAAATGCACACTAGATTTGTATACTATAAAATTAAATGTTCAAGTTTGATGCTAATGCTGCATTGGTGTCACTAATTATTCACACAGATGTTGATACCTCAATAATGGAGATGCTATGACTAGGTCAATTCTCTTCATAAGCCCAGAAGCATCACAATGCTTACGCAAATCATCAACCTGTCAGCAGCAAAAGATTATCATACACTCACAAGACTAAACCATCTATCTCTAAACTACAAGACCAATGCAAGCTTTCCTCTATGGAAAACATTTCACACAATAAACTGCGAAACGAGTTGGATAGTTGTGCTTTACCTGTTGCCACCCTACTGGAGTAAGATGTGCATCAAAATATGCAGGATTCAGGTATGCTTGGTAATTCTTATCTCCCTCTACATTGTGGATACCCTGTCCATGCCTGACCTGGATGTACAGTTTTATAAGTTGGCAACGCCTTGATTTGCAGGGAAAGGAGCAAGAAAGAATGCAATCTTGAATGTCCTTCTAATGAAATGCAATGCAATAGCAGCTTCAAGTCCACACAACATACAGTGTGTTGACTGAAAAGTGAGTTCAATACCAACCAGGTGAATGGTTTTGCAACGATGCAATGGAAACAAACATGGATCAGCACCACAATCTATTTCTCCGACAAACCTAGTAAACATTCAAGCAGCAAATAAAGTACCATAGCATCAGAGTTTCCAGCAATAGACAAAATCATTGCAAAGGTGGAAAATAAACCGCCATCAGTCAAACAACGATAAGCGATTCTTAACTAATGAGTTTCAAACAAGGAAGCACAATCTGAACGAGAACTATTAATAGTTCAGCATGCAATACTATAATTATCACTACATTATTACAGTTTAAGCAAATTGATCAATTATCCAAAACTCTTCTTCCTAACTAAACGAACGTTGATTCGGTGGATCTTCAATTCTCACATCAAATCGCACAGTGAAATTCATATAACAGATCAGATCGCAGATCAATCCAGCTCCATATCGCAGTATTCAGAAAAGTGCATCAGTTCTTGCGCACAACCGTGAAAAAAACACGTTTACGGAAATTTCAACCAAGGCGTAACCTAAACGAGCTTAAAGAAAAAAACGCGGCAACCGAAATCTGCATCGGCATCGGATGAAAACCAAAAACAAAAGCGAGAGATCGTGTGGCGCGGATGAAACTCGAGCATAAAATAAAGACCAAATGAAGAAAGCGGAGAAGGCAAACATAACAATGGAATCGAAGAGGCTCAGACAGTGGAAGATGATAGAAAAACAAATAGAAAGAAAGAGCGCAAGGTTACTTAGGGATGAGAGGAGGTACCGCACCGGAGAAGCAGAGAGCGGAACGACGAGAGAGGAAGAAGGTAAATGCGCGGGAAATGGCGGGAAAGCGTAGCGAAGAAGCAGGAGGAGGAGGAGAAATGGTGGAGGAGCACGTAGCTGTGACTGTGAATGTGAATGTGAATGTGATCATGCTGCTCATGCCGCTATTCTTGTTATTTGTAATTTTTGGGATTTGGGACGGAGAGTGAGGGGAGCTCCCGGTTTATTGTAGGATTTTGGTCTTAATTAGCCAGATAAGAATAGGATTGAATTTGATTTGATTTGTATTTCATTTCAATCTCGTGTATTAATCGTTGTTGGAGAAGTTGCTTGTTACGTACCATAGAAGCAGTTACTGCCATGTGATTCTGATGTTGCTCGGTTTTGTTGGGTCTTAGTCTCTCAGATCCCTTTCTCACATATTTCAAAAAAAAAAAGCGAGCAAAACAGCTTTAACTCTCTGAATTATTATTTCATACAAATAAATTAGTACTTTATTATTTCATCACACTCACCAAAACAAAATTTAACCCTTTTTTAAAAAGTTAATACTTACTTTAATCCCTTACATTTTACACTTGTTATTTTAGTCTCAACTTTAAAATGATCAATTTGATCTCTCAATTTATAATCAATTTAGTTCTCCGTTAATATCTGTAAATCACCATTAGTTAAGTGATCATATCATCATTAAGTGACACCTTGTCATCTAAATGTAATTCTTAATTCAAGTGAGTCATTTTAGTCCTTATAGCACGCTAAATGAGTCATTTTAGTTTTTTTGTATTTGTGACTCTCCTACAAAATCCTAAAACATTAATTTATGCAATTCTTCAATCTACTCCAAGATTTCTCCCCTACCTATAACATATCCCAAGCAAGTGAAAGTTTATGGCTTCCAATATGATGGGTGGTTCCTAATCTCTTCAATCAGATGAGAAGCTTTACTTAAATCCATAGTATCCTTAATAAAATAATTCCACAATTTTTATTGTAAATTTGAACAATGCTTTCAACAAAATATGTGACAAGAATCTTTTTGTTTCAAAATCAAGTTAGAGATCAGCGGTTGTGATTAAAAAAACATTGAACTTGGCTTTGAAAGGTTTAAAAAGGAGTGAAAGTGATTAAAAATCATGAAAAAAAACTTTATTCAACTATGAAGTGAACCATAGCCGATAGCCATATGCATAAAGCGAGCTGCATCCACAAGAGGATTTACAACTTGGGTTCCTGACCAAATCTTTGGTCACAATTACAAAAAACGGAAAAAATTGAATAACGAACAATAAGAAATAAACGGATTAGATAAGGGTTTTGGGAGTGGATTATAAATGATAGATCATGATGATGAACAACGTATGATGAATGATGCATCTTATTTAATCACTAAAACATAGTAGAAAGATATAAAAAAATCCCTCGATTGTGATTCCAAAGCTTTCTAGGAATCCAACACAATATAAGAGAGGAGGAAGGAGACTATGATTATAGGATGAGCAATATGAAGAGATTAAGGAACTATCCATTATGTTAGAAGCCATAAATTTTCACTTGCTTGGGGATCTACTATAGGTAGGGATGGATCTACTTGTTAGGAGGTGGAGGCATGTGTCCCCATAGAAATTTCAAAATTTATATATAATTATATGAGTATGTATTATTTTGTCCCCATTATATTATTATGTTGACTCCACATTAAGAGAAAAAATTATATAAAATATTTTATTAGACTTATATATTATTTTTGCCTTCATTATCTAAAATTCCCACATCCATCACTAATATAGTAGTGGGAGAAATCTTGAAGTAAATTGAAAAATTGCACAAATTAACGTTTTAGGATTTTATAAGAGTCACAAATGCAAGAGAAAATGACTCACTTGAATTTTATTACATGTCAATGACAATGGGTCACTTAACGGTGAACACATTATCACTTAACTAATGATGGTTTAAGAATGTTAACGAATGAGCTAAATTAATTCATAATTGTAAATGTAAGAGATCAAATTGACTCATTTTAAAGTGTAGAATTAAATGACTCAATGTCAAATGTCGAGTTGAAGTAGCATTAACTCAATCAACATTATTGTAAAAGTAAACTTAAGATTTACTCATAAAACAATATATGGAAGTAGATATGGAAGCAAATGTATGTTTTTAGTGAAGCGTGGTTATTTCTGGCTGAAAATAAAGACCAATTTCATTCAGACAGAGAAAGTTTATGTATATTTTATCCTTACCACATATCATTGTTAGAAGTGTATATGTAGATTTTTTTTTTGGTACATATATTTAAATTAATAGTTTATAAAAAATATAATTTAGATTTTTTAAAAAAATTGGAAAAATAATCATGCCCCTCTTTTTACATTAGCAACAATAAAATTTAAATCTATAATTTCATATAAATTAACCAAATCTCAATTAATTCACCCTCGGTGACTGAAATGATCATGCCTTTAGAAAAACAAAATCTAAACATGCACCAAATAAGATAAAATTCATTTATATGTGATAATTTTAAAATTTTAAAATTCTAAGGATTAAAATAAACTATTAAGAAATATAACGTATAACTTATTGAATTCAGAGATATCTCGTACACATAAAAAAAATTAAAGATTCCACTTAAAAAATAAATTTAAAGATCAAAATTGAAATAGTAAAAGATCAAATTAGAGATTCAAACCCTGGATTCGCATTTTAGCAAAGAAAAATAATATCTATTTACACAAAAATTTACAAAAAAAAAAAATACAAGTGATGTTACGAAAATGCGCTCATTTGATTCCGCACAGGATAGTACTGTAGATACTAGATAGATAGAGAGATCATAAACCTCGGTAAATCTACAAATAAGATACGCACCCTCTTTCGATCACTCCAAAAAACCCCCAAAAAGTGTTCTGATTTCTGAGATTCCCAACAACCTGAAATCAAATCAAATCAAATCAAATGGCTCTCAGGATTCACCTTCTCTCCACGCTATTCTCCTCCAACTACTCCCCCATCACCACCCTCTTCACCCCAAGACTCTCCAACACCCGAAGGCTCTCGTGCAGCAACAACAACAGTGGCATCAGCGACGCAGCGCTGGCCTCAGAGCTAGCATCCAGGGCCACCAGGATCAACACCCACAAGCTGCAAGCCGAGGAGGCCATGAGCAAGAGCCGAGAGATCCTCTTCGCGGAGCTCTGCGATTACATGGGCCTCAAAGAAGACGAGGCCCAACTCACATGGAGCAACATGTACGAAGAAGAGAGATGGGTGTTGGTTAAAGGGTTTGTTGCTGAGTGGGGTGCACACTTTCACCCCTTGTCCGCAAGGTCCACCAAAGAGATGCTTGAGGAGTATCTTCGCCAAGGGAAAGAGGGCCCCACTATAAATTCTTCTGATACTCCTCCTCCTGTTTTGTTTCCGGGACTCAAGAGGATGATTGGTTTTTCATAGAGAACACAAGCTGGAGACAGTTGAATTAGTTGGGGGCAGTTCGAAGTTCATGTTTGTTGGTTATTTGTATTTTTTTGTTGTTCTTTTACTACAAAATTAGCTGAAAAGGAAAAATGAGGATGATTTATTGATTTGCCTCAAAAGAAATACTTGAGTTCTGAGTTTGTGACCTGTGATGTTCTCCTCTTCTTTTCTTTTTTAAAATTGATTGATGAGAATGTGTTAATACTATTCCCAGTACAAAGAACATTTTTCTATATTTCTCTATATTAAAAGGCGGACACAATAAATGGGCCACTAATGGCAACAGCCTTTCTAAGGTGACAACTCCTTATACTGAAGGATCTGCTACCTACGAATTCAAGTTGGGGTACCAAAATCTCAAATGAAAAAAGCTTGAAAAGGGAAACCTACCCAGGAATGGTGTGACCGGACACTGATGTGCAATTATGCATGTAGCACTACTTAATTTATTGATTGTTATCGAACAAATATATTAAGCCACAACACGATAAAGTCATATCCATCTAGTATTTTCTGGGCGGAAAAGCTCATGCTCTACGTAAGATATACAAACACAAAAACAAAAGAAACCACTACTACTCTACCAGACCGCTCAAGATGGAACAAAAACCATTGCATTGACCAATTATTTGAATTTATTCCATGCTAACAAACACGACTACTGTCAAGAGCTAATTTCAAATCAGCACATGGTCTTTCTTGCAGTAAGGTTCAAGTGCTGCAGTAAAACTGAAAGATCTAGCACATCACATCGGTCAATATATGTGTCATACAACTTGGCTAGTGCAGTCATAATAGCAACACAACTGTAACCCCATCATATCATAGGTGAGATCATCGGTGCACCTGCACAACTTTTCATACCTGTGAATGTAGAAAATTAGAACAGGCAAATCTAACTCGGGTGGAGGGAGGAGGGAAGTGGAACCAGAGCTTGTTCAATTTTTTATTCACTCAGTTGGGTCTTGTCGAGTGTAAAAAGACAATTTAGTAA
This sequence comes from Dalbergia oliveri, assembly GCA_030441495.1. Taxonomy (NCBI): domain Eukaryota; kingdom Viridiplantae; phylum Streptophyta; class Magnoliopsida; order Fabales; family Fabaceae; genus Dalbergia; species Dalbergia oliveri. The sequence continues at coordinate 31,766,868 of JAMLFY010000009.1, read as the reverse complement.
GAATATTTATGTACAAACCGGAAAGCTGTTAAATGCTGTACTGCACCCATGAAATATAAGCAAGAAATTCATAAACACCATCAGAAATACAGCTGTCTGCAGTGTGCAACTGTAGCTTCTGCAGGACAATATGGACACTTGAATGTTCGGGTGCTGTTTTTTGATAACTTCAGAATCGACTGCTTGCAAAGGACGTGTAGACATGGCAGCAGCATTGGAGGATTCTCTTCACTCCCTTGATCCCTACTCACAGGGCAAACAAATATTGAATGGAACTGAAATTCTTTACCCAATTCAACAGGCACTGGCAACTGTTTCATTGCCTGCCACTCCTGCTTCTTTGCCGCCATTACATTAGCCAGCTTTAAGAGGGTAGGCAAACCCTCAACTCCAGCTGCAACTGCCACACTCAGTGGGCTCTCATAGGACTGTCCTATCAGAGTGCAGAACTGATGCGCAAAGTCTTCAGTTGTCATATCCCATCGAATTGGAGACAACAAATCAGAATAAGGGGAGCTCTCAAGCCTTCCTGCATACAAGAGGCAACCCATAAGCTTTGGGAACTCATCCATGTAGAGGGAAACAAAAGGAGCAAGATAGGTTCGGGCATATTTTAAGGCATCATCTCGGGTTCCATTTTGCAAGACCTCTACAAACTGCAATGTGTGAATCTTAAGCTCAAGATTGGAACCAATCTCGGCAAGTTTCTTCCGATTGGCAGAGACCCATGTGAGAGCAGGCTGAAGGTTTCTAACCCTCATAGCTTCAAGAATTTGATGCATGTCCAAGAATTGAGATTTCAGTGTGGTTGCATCAGGCTCTCCAGCCTCATTTATGATGCTATCACCAAGATCAAATAAACCTTGATGGTAAAAGTGGCTAGCAATGATCTGATTCACAATGTGAGTATCAAAGTCAACACTCCTGTATGCCTTTGATATGTCAGGGTTTAACGATTTTTCAAGGAGTTTTTGGTACTTTGAAAGACTTATGTTCAGTTCCTTCTGTGATCCTTCTAACTGTTGAAGTGCCCCAATAGCATTAAGCTTAGACTTGAGATCTGTAAGAATGGATTTTTGGTCAACAGGAGTTGAGGGGTCGTGTGGTGCCTGGATTGTCACCAATGCCTGCTCAATTTCACGCCCCACCTGCTCAACAACTTCTTGAGACTTGGAAGAGGATAGCTTTTGCTTCTTAGCTACATGGTCAAATGCATCTTTGATGCTACTCAGTTCCATCTTCACATTCAGATCACACACTCCTACAAAATATTACAGAGAACAGTTACTCTTGTTTGGAAAAGCACAACAAACTGTTTTTCTTGCACAAAATCTAAGCATGTAATGTAGCACAAGAGGCACCACACAAGCAAACTGCTAAAATATGATATTTATAATGATTCTTATTATAAATACTGCAATTTTTATTCCATTCATAAATATATTTTCTTCCTTATGAGTTCTAGTCTCAATAAGAATACTAGCTTTTACTGTTCATATGTTCTAATTTGAATATATCACACCAATTCGTTATGTATGGATGATGAAATTCCATTGATATAGAGCCAACCTTTCTTTTTCCTCTGATAGATGGTCAGAATTACATCTGGGTTCGAATTCTATTGACAGGTCAACTAGAGATCAGAAATTGATGAAGAGAAAACAAGATGTTTCTTTTGCTCTTTCTAGGTGATTGGAAAATAAAGAAATGGTTAATATATTCAAGATAATTATGTATTTACAAAATACGGTCTCAATTCATCCTATTTCATCATATTCGGGATGGAATATGGTTTCGAAGGATGAATTGAACAGTTTCAATAAGATTTCATTCTTGAACAAAAATCCAATCGACTTATTTGAGGGAAGGTCCCATTGGCATGCATCCAGTAGGAATTGAACCTACAAATTCCCCAATTATGAGTTGGGCACTTTAACCATTCAGCCATGGATGCTTAGTGGGGATCCTCATACATGGTGAATAACCAAATTCCAATTGAAGTGAAATTTTTGGATAAATCAATGCAATTTAGGAGCATTCGATGAAAGGACATTAATTCAAATCCTGGATTTTCGAATTAAGAGAGATCAAGAACTCTTGCTATCTCTTATATTCATGGACCCAATTCAATTTAGTGGGATCTTTCATTCATATTTTTTTCCATCAAGAGAGTCTTATAAAACTCTTGGACTCACGAATTTGGAGTATCCTACTTTCACGCAAGTCACAGGGTTCAACAAGCAATCGATATCTCACGATCAAGGATGTTGTACTCTTTGAAGCAACGGTCCTTATATATCGTATTAACCATCGAAAGATGGTCGAAAGAAAAGATCTCTATTTGACAAGGCTTCTTCCTATACCTATGAATTTCATTGGACCTAGAAATGATACATTGGAAGACTCAAAAGATTCTTCCAATATCAATAGGTTGATTGTTCCGCTCTATATCTTTCACAAGAAAATGATTTCTGAGAGCTCTTTCATAGATTCGAAAGAGAGTACTCGGGTTCTCCCAATAACGAAAAAGTGTATCATGCCTAAATCTAACCCGGTTCACCTGGTAGGAACTGGATTGAAAAAAAAGGGATTCTAGTTGTAAGATATCTAATGAAATCGTTCCTGGAATTAAGATCTTATTCAAAGAGAAAGATATCAAATATCTAGAGTTTCTTTTTGTATATTATATGGATGATCCAATCCGCAGGGACCATGATTGGGAATTTTTCAATCATCTTTCTCTAAGGAAGAGGTGAAACATAATCAACTTGAATTCGGGACAGCTATTTAAAATCTTAGTGAAAGGCTGGATTTATTATCTCATGTTTGCTTTTTGTGAAAAAATAACAATTGAAGTGGATGGTTTCTTCAAACAATAAGAAGCATGTTTCCCATCTTTTCTTGAGAAACAAAAACACGCGGGCTATTTCCTTGCAGAATTATGCTCAATTTCATGTTTCAATTCCGCCAAGATCTCTTCGTTAGTTAGGGAAGAATCCGCACGAATTGGATTTTTTGAGGAATATATCGAGAGAATTGGATTTGGTTAGACAATGTGTGGCTAGTAAATAAGAATCAGTTTTTTAGCAAGGAACGGAATGTATCATCAAATATTCAATATGATTCCATGAGATCTAGTTTCATTCAAGTAACGAATTGAAAGGAGATTCTGATCAATCTAGGGATCATTTTGATTCCATTAGGAATGAGGGATTTGGAATATCACACATTGATCAATCAAAGAGAGATTCAACAACTAAAAGATCGATTCTTTGTTAGGATCCTTCCTTTCTTCAAACGAACGAATAGAGATAGAATTGGAGCGATTCCCTAAATTCCTTTCTGGATATTCCTTAATGTGCCAACTATTCATGGAACGTGACTTCCGAAGAAATCGAAGAATTTCGTCGGAATCCTACAAGAGCCAACCGTTCTTTTTCTCTCAAATGGTCAAAACTGCACCAGTTCGAATCCTACTAAGAGGTTTACTAGAGATCAGAAATTGTTGAAGAAAGAATGAGATGTTTCTTTTGCTCTTTCAGAGCGATCGGAAAATAAAGAAATGGTTAATATATTCAAGATAATTATCTATTTACAAAATACGTCTTAATTCATCCTATTTCATCGAATCCAGGATGGGATATGGTTTGAAGGATGAACTTGACAATTCCAATAAGATTTCATTCTTGAACAAAAATCCATTTTTCGGTTTATTTCATCTATTCCATGATTGAAGGGGGATACACGTTACACCACGATTTTGAATCAAAGAGAGATTTCAAGAAATAGATCTATGCACTCTATCAATAAAGAGGATCTGGTGTATCATAAGGGATTCTCCTTTTCTATTGATTCCTCTGATTTGATCAAAAACAATTATTGAATGAGGCATTCAACTCTAGGGCTGAATTGAAAAATAAATCTTTATTGGTTCTACCTACTCCTTTTATGAAGAGAATGAATCTATTTATTGAAGGATCATAAAAAAGGGGCCTGGACCTCTAGGAATGATTTGGAAGATCCAAAACCAAAAATAATGGTTTTTGCTAGCAACAACATAATGGAGGCAGTCAATTAATATAAATTGATTTGAAATTTGATTCAAATCCAATATAGCACCTATGGGTACATAAGGAATGCATTGAATCGATTCTTTTTAATGAACCAAACTCAATCACAACTTTGAATATTGAATTCAAAGGTATCAAATAGGAAATGATACTCTGAATCATAGAACTATAATGAAATACACGATCAATCAACAGTTATCAAATTTGCAAAAGAGTCAAAAAGAAATGGTTCAATCCTCTCATTTTGATTTCTAGAACCGAGAGATCAGGATCCTAATTCATATAGATACATATGGTACAATGGGAGTAAGAATTTCTAGGAACATTTGGAACATCTCATTTCTAGGCAGAATAGCCGTTTTCAAGTAGTGTTCGATTGATTGGTCTAAGGTTATCGACTAAAAACCACTGATAACAACTATGGTTAGGGGTTACAAGGATTTAGTAAGAACTACATTGACAAGCAAAGACTATTTCTTTATCAGCTAGTTTCTCCATCTTTCATGAAGCTTAAAATATGCTCCTAAGTCCAACCTAGCTGAACTTAGTAAGACAGATTTCAATCTAGCTAAACTTTATCAAAGATTTCGAAAGCCCAATTTATTATTAAGAAATTACACAAGGCTCAACTCCAGTAACATAGAGTTTCAACTTAGCTAAGTTTCACATCACAATATCAAACTACACGCGCATGTGTGTGTATATATTCACAAAATTTAGAAAGGGTACTCAAACAATGGTTCTAGCTGACATCCACCCAGACGCCCAGAGGATTCTCCATTTGGATTTAAAATGCCTAAACAAATATGACTCTAAACAACTAGATATTGAATACTTAACACAAGAAACACCGCATGTAGTTTGATGCAAAAGTATATTATTATTATTATTATTATTTTACATTTGTTCTTTATCTCAGCTTTTTTAGTTCTTACTTACAAGGGGAACTAAACAAGCATGTGATTTATTAAGCGAGAATGATTTATTAAGTAATAATCCTTATCCAAGGTTAATCAAAGAATTCAAAAACCTCTAATGATTTATATCAAATCTTCAATTAACTAGTGACCAGTGATGGTAATCATGTTTGTTAAACTCTTGAGTTAACACAAACTTTTAAGTCCCTAAATCTAGTTAACTTGGTTGAAAACTTGGATCATAGTAAACTTGGGTAAACTGGAATACACTTGCGAGTTAATTATTATAAACAGAATTTAGCCTCTCAAGCACCAAAACATAGTCTAGCACTAAAAGCACTTTTAATTAGTCATTCCAAAATTTAAGTCTTTGAAGATCATTGTGTCTTGACTTAAGTTGTTTAGATTCTTAACCATAGTAGTCAATCACGACAAATAGCGGCAGAGCATTGCGACACGGAGGTTGGCTGCTCCAAGACTCCGCCTGCGTCATGTTTTCCAATCATGCTTGTTGCAGCGCAAATCGCAGCTAAAATTGCAGCATCGCAGTCAAGATGTTTTTCCAAAGGCTGAAACCCTTTTTTTAAGTGAAATTCCCTCTTTCCTCACTCAAACTAAAGAATTTTCTGTTTTACCCTCACTTAAATTTGGGAAATTTCTATTTTGTCCTCACCTAAACAATTGAATTTTCTATCTCACCCTCACTTAGACATAGTAAGTCTCTATTTTACCCTCATGTCAACTCATCTTCTTCAACCTATTGACCCTTGTTTTGTGTTTAAAGCAGCTCCTTCCCTTTCCTAAAGCAAAGCAACCCATCGCACCCGTTCTACAAAGAATATATATCCCAGGAATCTCTCCTCCTCACAATGGCTATTTTGTTTGGCACCTATTTTACAGCTCTCTCATCACAAAGGTTGCTTGCTTCACCCTTTGTTGCTCTGTCTATGGCTGTTTCAAGCTTTTCTAGCCAAGCCCATCTACGTTTCTCAGTTTATCCAACCTCCAGTAACAATGTTATCATCATTATTATTGAGTTTTTGTTATTAGTTATGTCTTATTAATGATTACTGCACCTTACATGCTATGAGTTTAAAGTATTAGTAATAGTGATGAATATATCTCAAGTTTTGAGTTTTGAGATACAATGAAAATACCTTTGCCAGCACTCAGCAGGCTGTTCCCTTAAAATGACTGCTCCAATTACTAGACAAGTTTTTTTTTTTTCCCTTTTTAACAAAGGCATTACAGCTATCCTAGGGGATTGGGGGAGGAGGTAGTAGAACATGGGAGCTTCCATTCAAAAGGTGTGGGAAACAACAACAGCCACGAGGCTATAGGCTCAACCACCAATTACTATACAACCTAAATGTAGAATCCGTTACAATTTTCATGATAACAGAATTTTACAAAGCACAATTTTGATAACCGAATTTGACAAAGCACGCACTACACAACATAATCTTCAAATCAACAATTCACTAAATAAGCTAAATGCACAGAAGACAATCAATCTTAAACATAAGTAAGAATAAAAAAAGTGAATGTAGTTTACAATGTTTACAATAACTGAATTTTTAAAGCATGTATGATAGAACATTGTTCAAATCTACCATTTAGTAAGAAAACTCGATACACGAATACATTAATGAACTGTCAACTTTACCATGGGAAAGTATCCAAATGGGTCAATAAAAAAGAAAGTATCCAAATGGTAAATGCAGATTTCAATGTTAGAAGACACTGAATATACAAAAAAAATCCCGCAGTTAACAAAAGTCACAATAAATAGCACATCATGGTTAATGGATCCTCTCTCTTTTCGATCACAATCCCTGATTGCCAATAAATACTTATAAAAAAAAATCATCCGGAAAACATTTAATTCAAATTCCACTTAACTGGAAGCATCCAAAAAGGGAAACAAAAAATATCAATCAAATCACTAGATTGGAACTGTGAATTCGAAACGATTCACACCTCAAGGAAGACGGGAACAAAGGAAAAAAAAAATAACAAAAATCTCAACAAAAAAAATACGTAGTTCAGTTATTTTTCAACGATTTTATGGAAAAACCCCAGAATAGTTGAAATAAAATAGCGAAAAATTAATGGAGAGGGAAAATGAAAATTGGACATTACCTGAGGAAGAGTGAGAGAGTGTGCGTTGGTTGTGTTGTGTGTCCGCGATGGGTGAGGGGAAAAGAAAAGACGAGACAAAGAAGCAAGGGACGGAAGCGTGCGAGGTTTTTTGCTAAATGGAAAATGGTGGTGGCCAACCACACGTGCCAAGACCGAAAATTTCCGTTTTTGAGCTATGTTGCCCCTCTCGTTTTGCCAATTTACTTTTGTACCCTTGGACCCGCAACATTATTGTCGTAGACTTGTAGTCGTTGATGCGTTGCCCACAGTTGTGTTGAGGGGCGTCAAGTTCATAAGATAGCTGATCATGCGGATCAGCGGACGGAGAACAAGAATAATGTTACTTTGGCTGTAAAAGATAACAGCGTACCAACATCACCAGGTTTATTATCATTGGATACAACATAGGTGCTCATTCACTCATTATATCTAATAAAAATAAAGTGGATTATATAAGTATATTGTTAGCTTTTGTCATCAAAGTGTTAAGGGTTAAGCCCTCATAAGAAATTTGTTAGGCTTATAGTTGTGCTGGCTAGCTTTAGTTGGCTTATTTTCATATTAGTTAAATCTGAAATAGCTCTTCTCTGCTATATATACTTTGTTCTGTGTAATTCATCATTCTTTCACTCATAATGAAAATCACAATTTCAGTTCTTCTATATTTTTATCTGAATTTTAACAAGGTATTATAGGGTCCCTATTAATTTTTTTTTTATCCTAGCTTCTCCAACTCTCATCCATGGTACATTCCTCTTAATCTTCTTCCTCTTCTTAATCCTCCACTGCTTTTTCTTCAATCTTGCAACTAGAAAAAATTCTTTGCTTCACTATTGTACAAGCTTAACGATGAAAATTTTCTCCTATGGCAGCAAGAATCGCTGATGATTATCAAAGGTCATTGTCTTCAATCGCATCTCTCAAAAGCACTTACGCCAAAGATGTATCTCTTTAGTTTGGGTGCCAAGCAAGGATAATTCAGCACCAAGTTCAGGAATTGTGAGCAACAAGGTAATATTCTTTCTGCTTGGTAACTTGCCTTGCTAGGTGAAAATTTTCGCATTCGCATATGTAATATCTCTAGTACACGTGTCCAAAGACAAGTTTGGACACCTCAGGGTCCTGAGACCTACCCCGTATTACCGAGAAGTCTCCAAATGCATGAGTGACCCTTCGGTTGAATTAGTGTATCTATCACCCTATAGCGGTTCAGGATCACTATAGCGTCAAGAACATGAGTGGGGCAATTTCAGACACTCTGCCAACCTGGTATAGCGACCTGACTGCCATAGCGGTCGTGTGTTGGCCGGAAGGGGGTTCGTGATACCCTTAGCACTATAGCGGCGGTGCCCTCGAGTCATGAATAGTGTAAAACAACGAGTTCCATTAAGTGACATCCCTTATCCCTTTATAAACCCCAAACTCGGTTTCTACCCTCATTTCTCCAAAACCCTTGCCTCCAAACACCATTCCCACTCACTTTCTCTCAACCCACTTAGATCTACCTCCCTAAGCTTCAAAGTATGTAATTGTTGATAGATTATATATTCTTTCTCTTAATTCTTTCATGTTCTTGGCTTGGGTATCTTTGTTCTCTCATTTGTGTCAAGTGGGTGTGCTTCTCCAATATTGTTAGCGTTAGTTTAGGGTAATTTAGAGGTACCCATAGATCATTGATGAGTTTATAGTTATTATGACAGACATTGGTGTCATTTTCAATCCTCATAGCTTCCATAGTGTTGGTTCTTCATATTTCATCCCTCCAGGTGAGTGGGTCTGATCTTATAGCCTTATTTTGATCATTAAAAATATTTTGCTTAACATATTTGAGTATTTAGCAAGTCAAAACTTGAACTTTGACATAATATAAGGATTACGTGTATTTTTGCAAGAACTAGAAAATATATATTTGAATACCCTCATGAAAATGTAGTTACAAGAAATATATAGGACCATATTTGAGTTATGATTTCCTTTATATGATTATACTCATGATTTATTTTGATTATGGTGATAAGAGCTAGTTATGATTGTTGAAAGGAAATTGCAAGCTTTATTTTATTTATAAGAATTAACAATGTTGAGCTTAGCATTAATAGAACTCCCTTTTTGGATTTAGTATATTTTAGAATAGGGAATTACCTTAGAAATAGAACTATGTGTTAACAACAGTGAAATCGTTAACTTTGGTATACCAAGTGCCCACTAAGCAAGTTATTCTTATTTAGATCAATTCACCATGGATGCAGTTTAAGGTACCACCCCTAGTTTATGAATAGTCTATTATCTTTTGTAATCTTTAGAGAAATAGCATGGTTTTTATATTCCTAGCAAAAATCATGATTTCCTAATTGTTATGTATTTTAGATGAAATGATTTATAAATGTTACGTTACTATTATATATATTTCTTCTTGTTCCATATATGGTTGTGGGTGATGACTCACTCAAGGTTTTACATAAAAAAGTGAAACTCTAAAAATTTTTTAGGTCAAATTGGAGTATACACATCAAGGTTTCTCGTGACATAACATGATACAAAAATGATATTCGAAATCAACGTGAGTGGATCCTAATTTATGTGAATAGAAGGGAGAGTGCCACCTCCGTTTGATTATAATCCTAACCCCCCAGCAAAAATTTGTCTTTCCTAACAATCTAACATGTAGCTATTAAGGTGAGAAGTGAGTTAAGTCAATTCACTAGTTATTTCTAGTTCTGTTCATTAATATTTTAATAAGGCTCAAACCAAACTTAAGCTAACTCCATGTGTATAAAGACAGTCTCATTTAATCGATATTCATAACTGAAGTTTAAAATTGAGTTTTTTTCATTTTGAGTTGCCAATAAAGTGTTTGTTGAGTTTAGAAGTATGTGTTATGTTTTAGTTGAAGTTTTTTTTGTCAATTTTTTTTCTAGTCGAAAAAAATGTAACTTTGTGTTTTTGTTTCTTTTTTTATTTGTCATAAGAGAAATATGTTTTCAAAATAAAGTTAACTTATACGTGTTAATAATCAAAGTGAGAAAGGAATAAAAATTGAGAATAATGAAATAGGAATCAAATAACATAGTAAAGATTTATATATATACATATATATATATATATATATATATATATATATATATTCTGAAATTCATCCATAATTTATCCTTCTTAAATTCATCCATTTCTAATATCAAGGTATTATTAATTTTCTCTTCTAATAATATCCTTAATCTAATTAATTATATTAGTGACTAGAGAATATTAACAATGTAATGTATTAATCCCAGTAGTGGAAGTGGTAGTATATAGGGATAATTTTGTCCATTTATTATCACTATCAAGACAACTTTCTTATTTTTCTTCGACTCTATTTTTTTTTTTACAAAAATCACGAATAAATTGAAACAGAAGAAGTATCGTTTAAAACAACTATCATTTCCCTATAAAAATGTTGGGAAAGATATGGAAGTATAAAAATTGAGTTTAATTTTAATGCATAGTATCATTCCATCATAATCTTCTATTTAGATAACTTTTCAAGTAATAGATGTAAAATTTAACTATCATAACTTATGTGACAATACATGACATTTATTTATACATTAAAATTTAATATTGAGAGTATGTTTGATTGAAAAGTAAAAATAAGAGTGAAATTTTCTTAAGTAAGCCCTTACTTTTTAAAATTTTATTTCAGCTTTACTCTATTCAAACACATTAATATATCATTTCTACAAGGTTTGCCACATGGCTGAAAATCATAGTGATTTCTCTATATTCCTATAAAGTTCATAGGTTCAAATTTTAGATAATTTATGACTGAAAATTTATCATGTCCTAATTAAATTTATTAGTATTTTAAATACTCATAATTAAATTATAACCCTTAAATTTAAAAGAATATCGATATTATTGGGATACCAATGTAAAAACCCTTCTACAAACATATAATATAGGCATCTCACTTCTATTAGGTAGCGTTGGCTGATCTTCTGAGAGAAATATAGAGATATTAAGACGCAAATCTGTTCACGATGGAACGGAACATTGCAGAGAACTTTCTGTTTTCGAATAAAAATACAAAATTTTGTACCTAAAAAATATGGGAATAGAATATCTAGAAGAAATTTAATATTTTTCTTCCAATAATACCCTTATACATATTTATTATTTATATTTTTATTCTTACTATCTCTATTGTCCTTTTATTTTTATCCATGTTCCCATGAGAAATGCTAACTTGTCGCTTACATCAATATCCACATATACTTCCATTAATATTAAATATTATTTACACAATGTGAATATAATCGGGTTCAAAAACATTTTCCTAGATTTAACCAAAGTGGCGAAAAACCAACCTAATATCCAGGAAGGATCTAACAACCCGGTCGGACACACACACACACACTCACTCTCGAACACAAACAATATCAGACAGCATGGGCTTCAGTGGTCTGAGAGCCACACCTCTGTGTTTCTCCCAAACCAAACCCATTCACTCAACTCTTCTTCTTCGCCCCTGTCATTCTCATCCCACCTCCCTCTTCTTCACCCTTTCTCCATCCAACCACATCATCGTTTCTGCCACTCCATTTGCTGGTTCACCCTTTCTTCTTCACAAGGCCAATAAGCGCGGTTTCCATGGTAGCGGGATTGTGGCCATGGCTGCACCCGGGTCCCTCCAGAAATCAGAGGAAGAATGGCGTGCAATTCTCTCCCCAGCAGTTTCGGATTCTCAGGCAAAAGGGCACCGAGTAAGACTCTCCCTATGCACGTTGTTCTTCTAGCTGTGTGCATGAAATGAAGCTTTCAAATTACTTCCCTTTGTTTGCTGCTTTCAAATATTACATTTTGATTTGTTCTTCTCTTTGTTGTGTATTGTCAAAAGGGTCTGAAAGAATTAATTGAGTGTAGTTGGTAATTCTATGAATTTGGGACAAGTAATTTATAATCTGGTTCAGTGATTTGTGTTTTTTAATTTGGTGACATGGTGGTTCTAATAGTTTAAAAAAATCAACAGCTGTATATTTAATTTGTCAACCTGAGTTAATCATTGGTATAACTATATACTCTAGTAATATTTCAAGATTGGAATTTGTGTTTGTCAATTATCAGTTGTGATGACAAGAAAATGAAAATGACTGTGTTGGTTATTCACTATTCAGGTTCCCTGGAACAGGAGAATATGACAAGTTCTTTGGTGAGGGAGTTTACAACTGTGCTGGTTGTGGGACTCCTCTCTACAGGTCCACAACAAAATTCAATTCTGGTTGTGGATGGCCAGCCTTCTATGAGGGTCTTCCCGGAGCCATAAATCGCAATGTGAGTTCACTTTTTCTTGATTAGTTTGTGATCATCTTAATAAGCTAGCTTCATTAGCAAGTGAGTTTCAATTTTTACGAATTTGATGACATTTTGATTTGTCATGGTATTGTTATACATCAGCCGGACCCTGATGGCATGAGGACCGAAATAACGTGTGCTGGTTGTGGGGGACATCTTGGCCACGTATTTAAAGGTGAAGGATTTCCAACTCCCACTGATGAGCCCCATTGTGTCAATAGCATTTCACTTAAATTTCTGCCCGCCAATTCTGAGTTAAGTCACCTGTATGGATATTATGGCTACTTAAGATATATAAGATCCGTAAATAATTGTATGTATTGTACTTGATTTATGAGCGAGGTTCATAGAGTGATGGCTAAACAATTATGTTGCTGAAGTAAAGATTGATGTTGAGTAATATATATGTGCGTTTCTTTCTCTGCTCCCCTCTTCTTTTGTGCTGGATTAGTATTATGTTCATAGGTGCTTGGATTGTTCCTGGTATATTTGATATGGGAAACTACGGCAAAGTTTTGAGGCCACTAGAATTTATACATGTAAAGGGTGATTAAAATATATTGAGATTTTGGAATTACTTTTAAAAGAGCAGATTATCCTGTCCTCTAAATGGTTTGCATAAAAGTAATTTTATATTATAAATTGCATTACAATGATTTGTTTTGGCCACTTCAGTACAGCAATGACTTGAATGGCTAGATGTGGAACTGCTTTACCTAATCCAAATCCGTTGATGACCCACGAGGCCTTATTTGTAAATTTAATATTCAAACTACAGTAGTATATTGGAAATAGTAAATTCAGAAATTTTCAGCTAATGTAAGCCGAAAGATGCTGCATCTCATATAAGATGGGAAATTGTTTGTTTGTTTATTTAATCTGTATTGTATAAACGTCGTCTATGCCAATATGAGTGTAGATGATTTTGTCGAGATATTCCTGTCCCGTATTAGAATGAGATGAATATGTTGTTTATGCAAATGATGTCACATTATATGACGGCGGATTCTCACCTACAGTTGCCGGTCAATGGCTTCCTCTACAGTTGCTTATGTGGCGACATGTTGGCACGACATGTGTGTAAAGTTCACTTACGTTTAACCACATTCTATCAATGTGGTTAAGTAAGATTAAATACGTGGCTAAATATCAACAAAGCCTTCTTTCAGTCTCCCTCATCTTTTTCCACGCTCCCTTCGCCGCACCCTTCTGACAACGGCGACCTCTGCCACTGCGCCATCTCCTCCCTCCTCCGCCACCATCATCACCACCCCCTCCGTCATCAATTACCGTTTTTGCTCCCTTTTCACAAAAAAAAAAAAGAAATCCTAAATCCCCAAATCCCATCTTCAGTTATTGGCTCTTATTTCTTTCTTCAATTTTTATTTTCTGCTTCTTGCTCAGGTTTCACCATCACCGTGATGGATCTCTTCTCAGTCGCTGCTCGTCTTCTTGTTGGGTTTTCTGGTGTGCTTCTTTGCTGGCGAGCTTTGCCGACTTCGTTCGCTCGCAATCTGCTCCGTCTCCGGCGACGGTCGCTCCTCTCCTCTGGTGTGATGGTTCGCGATTCCATCTCTCTCAGATCCTGCCGCTGCTTCTGTTTGTCGTTAGCGCTTCTCCGTTCGCATTTCCAGCACCGTCGCTTCTGGCGGCGGATCTGTTTCTTTTCCACCACTGTTTCTGTTTCTTGCTTTGGTTCAAATCTGAGGCAAAGTTTCTGATTTTGTTCTTTTTCGTTATGTTTCGACTCAGTTCTGCTCGTTGCTGTCGAGGGTTTGGTTCTTCGACCCAACTCACGTTTTCCAATGGAACAGTTCGCAATGGGTTCCAGTTTGGATTCAGATCTGATCTTGATTCAAGATTGAGTACATTCTTGTGATTTGGTGGTTTAAAACTTGCTAATTGTTCAACTCTGATCTTGGTGTTTTACCTTGGGGTTAGTTCCTTTCAGGTGGCCTTTCTTTGTTCGTCAGATGTAGTAAGATTCTTCAGATCAAATTTGAAAGATTATTTTTGGTATTACTGTTGCTTAGTGCTGATGAGTCATGGTGGCTCAGATCTAAGTGGATTCAAGATTTTTTTGGGACTTTTGTTTTCGCTTGCTAATTGGCCTTCTTTTTTTTGCCATTTCTTTAAAAAAGAACTCATTGATGAAGCAAGAAATCCATCCCCAGAACAACCAAAAAAGAAATCCATCCCCAATATTGCAGTTGGTTATTCGGAAATCATTGTGGGAGGGGGGCTTAGTGTTTTCAGAGAATGGGGGGAGGAGGGGGTGATAATGATGGTGACAGAGGAGGGAGGAGATGGCAGGGTGGCGGGGTCGCCGTCGTCAGAGGGGTGCGGCAGAGGTGGGGGGTGGGGGTGGAAGAAGATGAAGGAGACTGAGAGGAGGGCGAAGAGTTTGTTGGTATATTTAATTTCGTTTCACCACATTTATGAAACGTGGTTAAATGCAACTAAATTTTCAAGTTGTGTTGCACCCGCACACTGCCACATAGGTGACTGTCGGGGAAGGTTTGACCATCAACTCGATGGTAGCATTCACGTTACATGATATTTCCTCTTATTTATAATATAAGACATTTTTAGATTTTTTGTTTCATTTAAAATATAAGTCATTTTCATATTTTAAGAAAATATTAATTATTTTTTATTTATTTTATTTTTATATTTATGGTAAATAAAAATAAATAGATGTGAATATAATTATTTAATAAAGAAATAATTTATAATAAATAATATTTTTATCTTTTTTTAATTTATTTTAAAAGATCAATGAAATTCTATCATTTCCTTAATTCTTGTATATAACTGTAAACGACTTACGTTATGGATCACAGAGAACATACTGGATCCTGTGACCAGCATCGACATTTAATTGGCTCGTCCCGGAACGTCAGGGCTCCCTGTCTTGATCGCATGCTTGCATTGTATATGATCTGGAAGGGTGAAAGTATTGTGGAGGCCAAGCCACCCCAAACCCTGAACTAGAGCAAACAATTCTTTAATGTTTGGCCATGCTATAGAAGCTTCCATCCTCACTTTATTGAATGCGTTGTTTAAGGTGCAAAGTTCGTAACCTACGATACCATTTCTATAATCCATTTGATGGAACGGTCTGGTTATCATTGAAGCAAACAAATAGTTAATCAATGGAAAGCTTAATTATACAAAATTCTAACATAACTTGCTATGCACGAGCAAGCATTTGACGGATTTAATATTGCATATTGCAGGCTGGAATTCTTTAATATTGCATAGGCTTCTCAACTTCTCAATCAATTATTGTTAGATAAAATAGTAAAAAACTATGAGCTTAATTTTGATATATTATTTACATTATTATCTAATTAGAAGTTTCTATTTGTAAGATTTTCAAGATAATAGGTGATTGGATTGAATTTAATTTTTTATTAATATGTTAATACATAATTAAATATTTATGTAAAAAAATTTATATTGGTTGTGTATATTAATTAAATCCAAAAACTATGACTTTTGATTTGATTTATTTGTTGAAAAATCATACTTGTAATATATGTTGAGGCCGGCAAGCCTTAAATATTTAAAAGATCTATTTCAATGAATTCATTAAGGAATCAAAATAGAGGATTTAATATAATATTCCAACCATTTTTTTGGGTACAGATTTCTACCAAAAAAATTTAAAACATTAAATCCACGGATTCTTCAATTTATATGGTCCATATTTATTTTTTTTTTTTCTTCTTAATATGGAACTTTTTAATTTACATTTCACATACTCTTATTTTACCTCGTCTTACATCTAATCCATACTTTGATTCTTTCTAATTTCAATATGTTTGTATTTTACTCCACGCCTCTTTTATTTTTGCGCACAATCACGTGCTCATAATATTCAATCGCCACGTCAGACATTACACAGCACTTTGAATCCAAAAATCCCATCATTGTCGCCAATTTCTGTGTCATACCACCAATAAACACGTTAAACGCCAATTTCGTGTTCTGCCAAAAGCGTTCTACTTCACCTTCAGATTTCAGCTAAATTTTCTGTCTTGAGAAGCTTTCGTTTTCTGCAAAGTTTCCACCTTTCACCTCTTTGACGTGTGCACTCACCATAATCACTTTTGCGTTCCTTCCAAATTTTCTTCTTGTTGTCCCCTTTATGAGGTAGGGACAGTACAAGGCTCAACAAAGTGTTCAAATTCCATCTGGGTGTCTTATCTATAAGCATAACAACCACGTGGCAAATGAGTTTTGTTGTTGCTTCCTGAGAAGTGAGAACTACCACTATGTTGGAGTCACTAGCTTATTGCAAAAGCTTTAAGGTAACGTCTTCATGGATTTTTCTTCTCTCTATTTCCTTTGTTCTTTGTCTGAAATCATTTTTGTTCCCTCATCGTTCCATGTCCCTTCAAGAAAATGAAGAAATTGA
Organism: Dalbergia oliveri; assembly: GCA_030441495.1. Classification (NCBI taxonomy): domain Eukaryota; kingdom Viridiplantae; phylum Streptophyta; class Magnoliopsida; order Fabales; family Fabaceae; genus Dalbergia; species Dalbergia oliveri. The sequence continues at coordinate 31,749,985 of JAMLFY010000009.1, read as the reverse complement.
AGGTGCTTAAATGTTAATGATGTTGCTTAATCTAATGCACATTTAAATTATAGTGAGTGAATGAACTTTTGGTTGGTTTAAGTGGTTGGACAATTTTGCTGTTCAAGTATTGTTGATGGAAAATATCAAAATGTGTGTAGAGTGGTTTAGCGCTATAGTGTGTCGACCCAACTTGAGTTAGATTAGTTAGAATATATTAGATTTCAGATACTAGTAATTTGTACAGAAAAAAAAATGTGTGGAACAGCCCAGCAATTATTAACAGTGTCAAGCTATAATATACCATTATAATTATGTTGCTTTATGTAATCCATATTCAGATAGTTGTTGCTTGTTCTGACATTTGCCTGAAAAATCTCTTTGCAGGGATATGACCTTACCAAAACAAAGAGTCCCAGTAGTTCTTATGCTATTTCACGAATCTATAGAGGTTCTATTTTCATGCTTTATTCAGATAACAAGCAACTGCCGCTACTATCAAATGGAGTTAGTTGCAGGATAATTCATAGAGCTTCTGTGTCAGAAAATTTATGTGAAAGCAAATCGCTCATTGTTCCATCATTTTCTAGTAGGAAAGGATTCTATTTCCCTGAGTGTAGGCCATTACACTTGGACCGGTTGCAGACAAGTGCATCTTATGATGTTGCTGGTGCTGTTGATGTCATCAATGATTTAGGATTGGATACTCTTACTTTCTTGGCTGTGACTGTCTTGATTGTGCCCACATTCAAGTTAATTAAAGCCAGCCCTGTAAGAATTTATAGGTGTTTTGTTTTTATTTATATATTTTTCTTAACAATTTATGCCATTGACATTGTGATAAATGATGATCACAAATTTCTGTCATCATAGTCATTCTCACATACCTGCTGTATTAGCTTAGGCTATCCTTGTATAAGTTTAACAAAGTTCAATAGTGGAAAATGTTTTCAATGATAAGATGAATAACTGCGGATTGGAGGTACTATGATTTATGGGAAATTTTATACCTGATTAATTCAAATGTTCTAAACTGCCATAAATAATTAGAATGCTTATGCTTTAAGTTATTTTTCAAAAGTTGTTCTGGATTTTGTGTATGAATTGGTTCTTGTTGCTTATTAGTGATGTTGTGCTGACCAAACAAACCTTGAAATGAGGTTTCTTATATCCTATCAATTTGAGATTACGGTTCAATGCATTGTTGAATATCTAGGCTTGGAGTTAATTGAATTTTATGTTTGTAGTTCAGACATTAGGTCCCACTTTGCATTTATTTGAATGGTAAAAACCCCTATAAATTTATTTCATATTTATAAATGTGCATGTTGAAGGTCACAGGCATATAAGGCCTAGGAAGTACACTAAAGTTTATTCCAGTTTACTTCCTTATATTTATAACTGAAATAAATTTAATGGTTGTTGTTTTCAGATGCTTGGTTTCTTCTTTGCTGGGGTTGTACTTAACCAGTTTGGTTTAATCAGAAACCTTACAGATGTTAAAGTTTTGTCTGAGTGGGGATCCTTTTCTTGGTAAGATAAATATCAATTACCTGAGGTACTATTACTCAAACTTGTGTTTATGACTTTCCATTATTGTCTAGTTAAGGATTTGTCCACAGTGAAATCAATATTCAATTTTTATCATTAAGTGCTGAATTGCTCCATGTCTACATGAGTTATAACTTGCAAGAGAGAGTTTAGTTGGACATTTTAGTCATTCTTTGGTGTTTTCCTTTCCTGAGGTGACTGAAGGCATGCTTAAAAGAATGTTTGAGAAATATTAGTATGAATAGGGAGCCTATATTCTTGTCATATGTGATAATTTCTATGTAAAATTCCTTGTACGGAAGTTGAACAATTACTGTGAAGTAATGTTTATTTCTTTTCAGCTGTTTGAGATGGGCTTAGAGCTTTCACTTGCCCGTCTAAAAGCTCTTGCAAAGTATGCCTTTGGGATGGGATTGACTCAGGTATGCTTCTTTGGTACTTATAATGGGCAAGCAAAAACGAAAATAAAATTCTAAGTCATTTCATTCAAATCACTCATTGCCAGCCTCATCTATGCTTAAGATTTTAAATTCATTGTTGATGAGGCCTTTTATTCTATAACATTTGCAACCTTATATTTTGGCCTTTCTTGTCCTCATTTTAATTATCCTCGACACACTTTTGAAGGTTGTATTATCTACTTTAGCTTTTGCTGCTTTTGAACTTCCTCCAAATGGGGCTATTGGAACAAAAATTTTGGAATTCCTTTTCCACTCAAGGCCTGATCTGTTGAGATTTATCCAATAATTGTTTTTCTTACATGTTCATACTTTGTACCTTTTACTTTTATAAATTTTGATCATTGTGGATACTGACACACACATCCTGAAGTGATAAATTTTATGCATTAGTATTTAACAATTTATCCATCTGTGATGTAACTGATTTGATGGTTTGGCAAACTAGCATCCATCATTTAAGTCACTTTGTCGACCATCTGCTACCTGAGTTATTAAATCTACTTTAGCTACCTCACAAGGCAGGAAGTGTCTTTAGATGGCTCATGACATGTGTTCGTATGTTTATACAAAACAAGAATTCAAGATAATGCTGCTACACATGCTTCACTCCTGTGCAGACCTTAGGATAAAAACATGTATACTATATATTCATACAAAAAATGAAATAAGGCTGAATGCTTGTCTTCCATACTATTAATCCTAAAATGACTGGTAACTTCTGAAGCTTCTGTGCTTCTTTTGAATTTTGATGAATATTGAAGTTGTTTGATTGATGTAGCCAAACCCATGTCGTATGAAAAGGCTCTGTTGTTGTTAGTGTTGCTCTCACATGAGTTGTGTTGATGTACGTAGGGCTATACATAAGATGACTTAAATATGTTAGTGTTTTTTTCATATAGAATGTATACTTATAATATCCAGGCAACTAGAAGAGTTTCCATAATTTTATTTTTTATTTTGATATACATTTATGATTGTAGGTGAATATTAGAAGTATTGATGAAGCTGTGGTGATTGCTGCTGCTCTCTCTCTGTCATCTTCTGCATTTGTTCTACAGGTATTTGTGATCCTGAATGTCAGTTGAAATAAGAACAGTTAATTATGTTACCACTTTTTATACAGACCACATGATATTAATGTTATCTGTAGTAATTGTATATGTATTTGATATATTTATTTTGTAGGTGTGACAAATTGACTACTTGACAATAACTAGTAAATTTCTTCGTTCTTATAAAATAGATCAAAAGATTAAAAAAAATTTCTGTGGCCAATGGAAAACATTCCTGATTCCTTCTTTTGCCATTCATTTTGAATCACTTTGATTCTTCTGAAGATAAAATAGTTTTAGTAGTCAATACTATGTCATTATGCTCCTGTAGCTCTTTCCTACCACACCATTTTAAACTTTTTGTATGGTAAGAAATCTCTTCATCATATACAGTACCCATTGAATGAATATGGAGAAAATAAAAGCCTTAAGTCTGTTTTGGTGATTTTACCACCTCATGCACGTACAAACCGTTGTTGCATTTAATATGCCCAATGTACTTATCAAGCACATATATGTAGCTTCTTGCAGAGAAGGGTGAGCTTCCTACAAGATTTGGTTCAGCAACTCTAGGAATACTTCTATTGCAGGTTTTTGTCTTACACTCTTGTTTGGTTACATCATTTTTGTTCTATATGGAATTGTTTATCACCAGAAAACTAGTTGTTGGAAACCATTTTGTTTCTGTTTACCTGATCTGCTGATATACCCTAGTAGTTTGGCTTGAGAAGTATGCTATCAGTAAGTAACTGCTGTAATATAATTAATGCTGTCTCCTATTCTGCTTGATATTTGCAGGACATAGCTGTTGTCCCTCTACTAGTCATTCTTCCAATACTAGAGAACCAGGTAAAGATGGAAACTACAAATAATATTTAAAACATGTATGTGTGCATAAGTAAAGTTTTTATAATTTTATTCTTAATTTAATTCATTGCCTTTCTGTTACACTGATGGAGTTAACAGTTTCAGGTTTTAGTACTGGTAGTTGCTCTCAATTATGGTTAACATGTCCCTCAATTATTTATTCCTTTAAAATTGTTAAATGTCCCCTGAAAAACTTTATGCCTATCTGGCAGACGTTTATTTAAATTCATGTATGTCTCTGTGTGTGTTTCAGTTTGTGGCAGTGTGCTAATTTTGTTACTTTTTCCTTGCTACATTTAATTGGTAAAACTTTCATATTTTTATTATCAAAATCTCATGATTGAGGCAGTGTCATCTGACTCTACCATTATCCAAAAGTTACCTTTTTAGATCCATTTTACTTTAGTTTTGAGGCTAACAGTTATGATATTTCACTTTACAATTACATTTCTTTTATTAAATTAAATTGGTTATTTTGCATATCAGATATATCGAGTCATTTATTGATTATTGACCCAGAGCTTTCTAATTTCTTTTTCTAGAATATAGTTGAGCAAAGTATTTGGCCAATGCTAGCTCAAGAAAGTGTGAAGGCATTAGGAGGATTGGGTTTGCTATCTCTTGGGGGAAAGTACATTCTTAGAAGAGTTTTTGAGGTCTGCATTTATATTCATTCGTTCTATGCAAAAAAGGATTAAGTCTCCATAGTCATATTCATCTTCTAGGAAGTAAACTGTTGTTGGAATTCAGGTTGTTGCAGATTCAAGGAGCTCAGAGGCTTTTGTTGCACTTTGCTTGCTGACTGTTGCCGGGACTTCTCTTGTCACTCAGAATTTAGGCTTTAGTGATACGGTTCACTATTTTCCTATGCAGAGTTTTAATTTTGGGTTGTGTGGGATAATGGGGAAGTCATTAAATTGAATATTTGCATGACAATTGTATGCAATGTCATAATGCAGCTTGGGGCTTTTTTAGCTGGGGCACTTTTAGCAGAGACAAATTTCAGGACCCAGATTGAAGCTGACATAAGACCATTTAGAGGCTTGCTCATTGGGTTATTCTTTCTAACTACGGGGACTTCCATTGACATGCAGGTATATATGATTTTTTGTTCTTGTACATTTGAAAGAGGTTACTTCAGTTTTTTAAGCAACATTTTTTGTTAGGTAGTTGGTATGCTCCACAAAAGAACATGCATCATTACTAACTTGCTTTTGGATGAATTTGTTGAATGGTACCACCCTACCCTGTTAAATTAGGCACAGAAGTCTTTTTTCCTGCTGATATTTATTTATTTATTTTTTCATGGCAGCTCCTTTTGCAAGAGTGGCCAACTGTACTGTCACTCTTGGCAGGTTTAATTGCTATCAAGACATTGATCATAACTGCAATTGGTCCTCGAGTTGGGCTTACTTTACAAGAAAGTGTAAGAATAGGATTACTCCTATCACAAGGAGGCGAGTTTGGATTTGTGGTTTTCTCCTTAGCAAATAGGTGAGAATTTTTAAACCAAATGTATTGATGCTATTTGAGTAAGGATATTGGCTTTGATTTTAACGAAATAGAATTTATGCCTTCTTGTAAGCAGGCTTGGGGTGCTTCCACTTGAGCTCAACAAGTTACTCATAATTGTTGTTGTATTGTCAATGGCATTGACTCCATTTCTTAGCGAAGCAGGAATAAGGGCTGCTGCTTTCATTGATGACAACTTTGATGTGGAGATTGTATGTCTTATTTGTTAGATTATAATTTTGGAAGTTGTGTGCTCATATTAACACATGTAAATTTCATCCATTGCACATATTTTGATTAAGAAAATGTTTGAGTACATTATCATACAGAAAGAACACAGTGTACCTGTTTTCTGCAAGCAATATATGTAGCAGTCTTGTACTACATGATTTTTTTTTTTCCAAGTGCAAGTTTACTTTTGCTGACTACCAAGCTATTTGCAGAAAGCTTCTGAGATGGTTAACTTCAGTGCTAATGAACCTGTGGTTATAATTGGGTTTGGACAAATGGGCCAGGTAGATCAATCAATTCATTTTAAGACCTCTCATTTATATGGTCCATAGTCTAAATTTTTATCTTATGCTTGTGATATGAAGGTCCTTGCCAGTTTCCTGTCCAATCCATTGGCTTCGGCAGGAGATAGTGATTCTGTAGGATGGCCTTATGTGGCTTTCGATCTTGACCCCACAGTGGTAAAGGTCAGTGTATTTGAGTATTCTTTATTGTGTTAAGAGAACAAAAGTGCCTCTTCATTCTTTTGTTTTTTTTTTTCCCTTCATCTTCTCATTTGTTTTATCAACTTCACTTTACTATGTTTTTTCCACTATTAAATTTCTGGGCAGGCTGCTACAAAAGCTGGCTTTCCAATTCACTATGGGGATGGATCACGTCCAGCTGTTCTTCAATCTGCTGGTATCTCTTCTCCAAAAGCTATCATGGTTATGTATACTGGCAAGAAGACAGTTGAAGCTGTTCAGAGGCTGCGATTTACTTTCCCTGCAGTAATAATCTCTTGCCCACCCCTTTCACTTGCATGCTTCTCCCACTGTTGTATATGCTTAAGGTGGAGAAATTAAGGTTTTTTCCTTGAATGAACAGAAACTATGGCATGAATAGCTTTGTTTTATTTTGGTTTTAAAATGAATGCCTATAGACCCCAATATTTGTCTTAGAAAGCTTCGAGAATAATATATGTCTAATTCAAAATCTCTTTCATACACCATAGCCCCAGTTTGCACACAGACAAGAAAAAACAGAGAGGATGTATGTGGTTAGGTTCAGCAATAAGGGGGAGGTTGGCTGATAAATTTCATAAACATTTGATTTAATGCATTTCTAATTTTTCTTGTTTTCTGTTCTTGTTTAGCTAGTTCAGTTGCTTACTATATGATGAATTTCAACAGATCCCAATCTATGCAAGAGCTAAAGACCTTGAGCATCTTTTAGATCTGAAGAAAGCAGGTGCAACAGATGCCATTTTGGAAAATGCGGAGGTGCTGTTGATGTTCTTTTCTTTGCTCGTCTATTTCCCCTGATGGTTGGAGTTGCAATAACCATTGCTCAATAATTCAGTGGAAACTGCAGCTAAATATTATATTTATTCATGCAGACAAGCTTACAGCTAGGTTCTAAGCTTCTGAAAGGCTTTGGCGTGATATCTGATGATGTAGCATTTTTGAGTCAGCTCATTAGAGATTCCATGGAGCTGCAGACTCAAGAAGCAGTCAGCCACTCTGATTACCGTGAACTAGACATCATTAAACCACTGCAGGTAGTTCAACATATATGAGGAAGAGTTGGTGCTCCTCAACTCTCTCAAAAGTCTAAGACTTACTAATCAAACGACAAAAGACACTAACTAATTCCTACTTTCCTTTATTTATAGGCAACTAACAAACAAACTTCCTTGACTAACTAATGGGATCCTAACACTATTCAAGCTGAAATGTGGATATTCCAGCATTTAATAGAATATCTAATTTACAAGCGGAGAAATTTGGTTTAGTTGTAGGCATAATAGTTTCCTTCCTCAAACCTTATTAGAATATAGTCATAGATTATTCTGCTGTTTGTCTTTGAAAATTATTTTTTCCCATGTCCCTCTAATGCATCATAAAAATGTTTACTTTTTGGTGAAGAAATTGGTGGGAAGACCTTTCAATTGTTTATCTTTTATTATATAGCCTCTAGTAAGATAACTTCTACATCTTATGGGCTCCATGAATCTCATTTATCTCCAAAATCTTTTTACACGGATCAAGGGAATTAATGTTTTCTTATAAAAACTATATCTCATGCCAACTATTTCATATCATCGCATCATTTTCGCTCTTCTAAATCTGTCATTCCTTATAATTTATATGGAAGTTATTGCAATATTAATTATGTGTTTATATCGTAAGGTGAGAGTTGGTGACTCCATTGAAGCGCATGTACCTATGGCAACAACTTCATCAGAATATGCATTGTCTGAGTCAAGGCAGGCACATCATGCTTCAGCCCCTAGAAATCGCACAAAAGTAGAACCAGATCAAGAACACAATCAAGCTGAGAATTTTGATAGGAAACAAGGTACTGAAGAAAGTTCAATGGTTGGACCTCAAGATGGTGCGGGATAGAAGAATCTGCTGAACCCATCAATCCTTTGCCATACTGCCTCTGAGGAACACTGACAATTGTAGATTCTTCCCATTAATTTTTCTCTTTTGAAGGATTTCCAGTTTTTTGTTGAAGACGCTGGCCATTTGTGTATATATAGGAAATATCTCAATTAAGGAGAGGTTCTAGTTGTTAGGATAGCATCTTTGAAGAGCTGAGATGCTCTTTTCTCTATTCTTTAAAAGACCACACAACGGATAGCAATTTCACACAAATAATTATAAAAAGAAAGGGGAAGCCTTTCAGTTCAACTAGCAATTCTCCTTTCCGTTCTAATACTCTCGACTGGTCCCATGCAGCTGATGCTCCCGACAATTTTGATGACGTAATGGGCATTGCAATGGCTTAAAGCCAGTATCTTACTTAAGGCGGATAAGACCATTAAAACGGCACCTCTAGTTTTAATATACCTGCATATTAGAAAAGCATAAAGTCATTACTTTTTTAAGCATGCATTGTACAAATAACATATTGTCATTGATATTAAAACTGTAAATCTCCTTTAATACACAGCATTAAGTCTCCTTTAATACACAGCATTAAGGGTGTGTTTGGTTAAGAGTAAAAAATGGAGGATTGCCAAGTTAGTTTAAAAATTTGTAATGTAAAATTTTTCTTTCTTTTTTTCTTTCTTAATTTCTTGACATATAAATATTAGAAGTGATAGTTTAAATTTTTCATTTTCGTTCAAAAATTAATAAACATTAGATCCGTTTAAATATTAGAAGCCATAACCAACAAACTTTCGATGAGTGATAAATACATTGATCTCTATAATGATGTAATAGAAGTTTGAATATTAAAAAATGCATCCGTTGAAAGGGGTGATAACCTTAAATGCTTAATTCTCGGAATTGCAGAGATCAAGTAAAACAACTATGAGAATGGCAAGCAAATAAAAAAAAATGACAATTTACTATTTTTGCTTAATTTGGATCACTTTCAGACTTTCAGTTTCAGAAAACAAAACCGGACTAAAATAAACGGAGAAAACAGGAGAAAAACACAGTGGATGGGACAGGAATCCGAATCACAAAGTGGCATAATCCATATATCAGTATATAAATTATCGATAAAAGTCAAAAGAGATATCAAACCGTATGAAAGATCCAGGACTCCCCCGTGCTTTGTCTACTATAAAAAAATGCAAATTCCTAAAGATGAAAACTTTAAGAAAAGAAAAAGAAAGAATACATATATAAATAATAATAATAATAAAAAAATTCCCCGTTTGGTAAAAAGTAGAAGATAGAAAAGCTGGCATTGACATAGCTTAAGATGAGGGAAGAGCAAGACCAGCTACTTTAAAATTCAGTGAATTTAGCTAACTACCATTCAACAAAATTTTAACTTCAGTTTTAGTTAAAAGGGTTGGTGTCAACTCTCATAGTATATACTATGATGCCACAACATGATGACCCTTTCCCTGAAGTAAAGCCAAAGCCTTCAACTCAGTTTATGCCTTCTCACTCTGTCGAGGCCAAACCAAAGTCAATGCCTTCTTCCTTGGAGCCAGACATGTCCACAATCTCTACCATGATCCCCACAACTTCATGGTTTACACCAAAAAGGTAATGTATACCTTCTCTGTTTCCTTTCCCCTGGTTTGGTTTGGTTCCTGGATCTGTGCTGGAAAACGGGTGTAAGTAAAGGAAGGAAATTTTCTGTCTTTTTGATTTTCTTGGTTGATTGGGTGTAGGGAGGCACTTATAACTAATTCAGGGTCTTTTTGAATTTTGGTGAAACAAATTTATGTTCTTCTGGTTGTTGTTTTTCAATCTCTTTTACTTTGTGTTGCAGGCTACTAGCTATATTTTGTGTGATTAACATGTTAAACTATTTGGACCGTGGAGCAATAGCAAGCAATGGTGTTAATGGAAGCAGGGGAACTTGCACCGAAGGAGGTACCTGCACTTCTGGTACAGGAATTCAGTAAGCTATACTCAGGATCACTTCTCTTACACCTCTCTGGCATTTTTGGTAACACTCCGCAGCAACATGTTTTATGTGGTTCTTAAAGATTTTGAATCATTAATGCATGGCTAATTGAATTATGGAAACCACTCTATCCAACTTACATATTTAATTTTTCAATAGGAGCAAGAAGCATCTTTGTTTTTTTTCTTTTCTTTTTTTTTTTTTGCTTTTTTGGTGGCGTCTTCCTCTTTCAGAACATGAAATCAAGAATAGTTGATTTTATAGTAGCTATAAAATGTTTGGTGCACTTAACAGTAAGAAATGGAACACTGTCAATTGAAAAAGGAATCATGGAAGATAGCTGTAAATTATTGTGATGAGGGAGAAAAGATTGGGGCTCTTGCTTGGTTTAAAACCTTGTTTGTCCCATGTTATGCATGCTTGCCAAAATGGCATGAGAAGCATCACCACAAAGGGTTAGAATTAAATTAATAGTCTTTAAGATAACTGTTGCTGTTGCCTGTTTGAACTATCCTTATGTTCCATGCCATGCCATTAAAACTGTAATATGTAGAAAGTAAAGCTTTAGCAATTTAGTAATTTTTGACATTATGGTTTTCTCCTTGTGTGTAGGGGGGATTTTAACTTGAACAATTTTGAAGATGGAATTTTATCATCTGCTTTTATGGTTGGACTTCTTGTGGCTTCTCCAATATTTGCCTCTCTAGCAAAGAGGTAACAACCGTTTGTGTTGCAATAGTTGAAACTTTACCTTACATTGTTATTTATTTAGCTTAAATATATGAATGGAACTTCTAAAAGCTGAACAGGCTTTCAAACCTCAACTGGTCGATGATATTGAATTTCAGTTTTCCTTCTTCTTGTGCAACCAAAGCAATAGCATTTTTAATGTTCAGTTGAGGCAATCTTCTTGGCTATGACTTTCATATTTATATACTGATGACTTCACATATCTAAATTGTTTTACAGCATAAATTATCACAAAAGTTGGCTCCTCGTTTTATTTGATCTTTTGTCCATTAAACTTAAGTTCTCATGCTTGACAGGCATCATAACTGAATAATGAAAATTTCTGACTCTTTCTGCCTTGTACATGTTTGTAGCACATACAATTTTGTTATGACTTGTAACTGCTATCATTACCTTACATTAAACCTTAGACATTTTTGCTATTTTGCAGTGTAAATCCATTTAAACTTATCGGAGTTGGATTGTCAGTTTGGACTATTGCAACGTTATGTTGTGGTCTTTCTTTTAATTTCTGGTCCATTTCAATCTGTCGTATGTAAGTGGCCGGATTCCTTATTTTCAAGTTGTGTAATTTTCGTGTTTAGTAATTAAATAATAGTACAAAAATAAAATTTTATTTGTTTTTGTCCATGTGCTTTTGTTATTCTCTATAGGCTGGTTGGTGTTGGTGAGGCTTCATTTATAAGTCTTGCAGCACCTTTCATTGATGACAATGCCCCAGTTGCTCAGGTTATTTTTCTTTCCCATGGATGTATCTCCTGCTTTAAATTTAAAGAATGATTATTGTCTTTTATGCTCACAGTAATCACTTAATCAGCACTTGGTCTAAGTTTGCTTCTCTTTCAACAATTCAATGCTTTACAGATATAATCTCAAAACTGGATGACATCCTCTGTGATGTTTTGATAGATCGAATGTTGTTTGTCATTATATTTGCTTGCTTTTATTTTTCTCTGATGAAAACCTCTGTTCATATTGATATGTTTCAGAAAACAGCATGGCTTGCAATATTTTACATGTGTATACCATCAGGATATGCACTTGGCTATGTCTATGGTGGTTTGGTAAGTTGTTATCTGGTTTTCATACTGCCATTAAATACTAGTTCTAATGCATGCTCTTGTTGACTTTATCCTTTCTTTGTTTGTAAACAGGTTGGAAGTTATTGTGGGTGGCGTTATGCGTTCTGGATAGAGTCTGTATTGATGCTTCCATTTGCTATTGCAGGATTTCTGATAAAGCCTTTGAATTTGAAAGGTGCACACTTCTCTTGCATTGATTGTTGTGAAACTGTAATTGTTTTCCATCTCTAAGCTACTTGTGGATACAGGTTTTGTTCCTGATGATTTTAAAAAGGCACTTGTGCCTGAGACAGTTGTGTCAGGAGTTTCAGGTACACTAAATTATGTGTTATCTTAACAAAATGCATCACCATTTTTTCAAGTACCAGTGCCCTATCTTAATTAATTCTTAGAATTTAATTTTGATATATTATCAGTATAAGAAAGTTTTACACAAACATTCAATTATGTATTGCCACATAAGAAACAATGCTTAACTCAACCACCACTAAACATGTAATTGGATGACAATGTAAAAATTAACAATGCATAATTAATCCCTAATTCTTAAGATTAAGAACAATTTCTAGTGCTCATTATAGACAATTTTTTTTTTCCTATCCACAACAACTGCTTGGATAAAATTCTATGCTAATGAAAATTCTATATAAAGTAAATCAAGAAATTTTAGCCAAAGATTCTTACCAACTCATCTCTTGTGGGACCGGTTTCATTTCTTCCTTCATTTTGGGTTTCATCCATGAGACCTTCAGTGTTGTCTTATTATCAGATTTACGATGGACTCATTTGCTACTTGGAGCATTTTTTGGTTTAATCCCTTCCCATTTTCTTGTACTGTTATGCTGTTTTTTATGAGGAATATTTATCGTCATGTTCTATATCTCTCTTGTATCATTGTAGTTCTCCTCTATGTGAGAAAAGAAAAGTTTTTGATTTATATTGCATAAAACCTTGATTGTTGAGTAGGCTTGCATCTCTTCTCATTTTCTTTTGCAGTTTTTGCCTCCTTTATTCAAGGCAAATGGGGCAGATTAGAGGTTTTGGTTTTTAAAGGAAGATATTGAATGTATACTGACCAAAACTACCATGTTTCTCAGAAGGCATAAAAATGTCTACTTTTTAAGTGCCAATTTCAAAATTTCCCATTTGTCTTGTTGGAAATGATATCCTTTGGTACAAGTAGCAGTATAGAGTAGTACTCAATTCTCACCCAATATGCAATTCACTGAAAATTTAGGTTCTTGTTTTGTTGGCTGATTAATGGCTTCTGATTCTTGATATCTCTTATTTTCCTTAACGAAATTCACTTATGTGTTGCAAAGTTATCGGGGCATCAAATGGAAAAGATGAGTCATTATCCTTGAAGGCAGAGTTCAGTGATAAAAGCTCAAATGACCATTCCAAGTGAGAAAAAGTTTTCTTGATGCAGAGAACACTTACCTTCTAAAATAATCAGATTTCCCATTGTTGATTCACTGTATCTTTTACTGTTTGACATCCATCGTTTAGTTGTTGATTTATTCTAAACTCTATTTGTTTTATTTTTGTCTTATTTTAGGTCAAAATATGCAACCAAAATAGGTGATCAGTTCTCAAGATTTTTGAACGATATGAAAGCACTATTGCTTGATAAGGTTTATGTTGTCAATGTCCTAGGTACTTCTTTATCCCACGATGTACTGTATGCATAAACTGCTTTCATAATATTTACCATATTTTGTCAGTAAATTTGTGTCAGAAGCTGCTGTATGGATAGCTAACTTCCCTGTGAACTTCTTATTTTTATATCATATGTATTCTAAATTACTAATTTTAGCAGTCATATAGATTTACTGTGTCTCTTTATTTGATTCCATTACTTGAATATTATTTGTAGGTTACATAGCATACAACTTTGTCATAGGTGCTTACTCATATTGGGGGCCCAAAGCTGGCTATAATATATATCACATGGTGAGGTTTGGTTTCATACGGTGACCCCTTGTGCTAATGCTATATATTATATATCACATAGCTATCCCTTCTTTCTTATATATCTTGTTTGTTGCATAATTATGATATATTGCCTGGTATTTAAGGTAGTATCCATGTAAAACATAGCATACTATTATTTCATAACATTAAAGTCAGTTTACTTTGGCAGACTGATGCTGATTTGATATTTGGAGGAATTACAATTGTATGTGGAATAGTTGGCACATTAGCTGGAGGCTTTGTTCTGGATTTGATGACTAACACCTTATCAAATGCATTTAAGGTTGGTATTCAATTCAGAGAAGTGTTCTGGCATTACTTTTATACCTGTTCATTATGTGTTGCCTAGTGCCACTACTTTTATGTGTTGAGCTAATATGTTTGTTGCCTAGTGACCTTTGAACTGCTAGTTCACCTATTCAGGGTCAGAAGCATCTGTTTCAGTGTTCCTTCTAATAAACTGGAATCTTCTATGAACATGATATGAATTGGGTTTGATTGGGCAGGGCTTATGCTTCCCATATGTTAAAAATTCTTTGTACCAGAATATGGCTGTAGACTAGGAGTAGATGTCCCAGCTGAATTACGAAGATAATTTTTTGGATCAAGTATCTGATGCCATATGGATTATGCATCCTTGCTAAACAGCTTATTTCTCAATTATGGGGGTACAAATGATCTTATTAATCAGGCACATGCACTTGAAAGTAAAAAGATTTTGAAGTCAAGGTTGCTTTGTTTAAATTGCTTCACCGAGGTACAGACCAGCCTCGTAAGATGAGGCATGTCAAAGAACAATAAGTTTTTTTGTTGACGTTTTGAAATTATTAACTTGTATGTTATAGGTTAAACTTGTTTTAGCAGCCTGCATCATACATTGATTAAATTGCTGTAATGGGCTAGTCAATGGAACTGGTAAACCACACCTGCTGACTAATTTTGTGGTCTCAATATAAATAGTCACTCCTAGGTTTTTCCTTGCATATTGTTTACGTTCCATTGCTCTGTCCTGCTAAGCACTCTAAATTCTTTTGCAGCTTCTCTCAGTCACAACATTTATTGGTGCAGCATTTTGTTTTGGAGCCTTCTTATTCAGAAGCATGTATGGCTTCCTTGCTCTTTTCGCTATTGGTGAGCTACTTGTTTTTGCAACTCAGGTACTTCCCTTGGTTGTTATATTTAAACACACTATCACTATGACATGGTTATCATCTACGAATATTTCCGCAATTCTGAGTTTTCCTCTATATGCTAAGTGTTTGGTCTTGACGTTCCCAAGTTAAATTGTTGAATATTTGTTTGTTTTTAAATAAAACCACCTCTAGATTTGGGAAATTGATGTAAATTTCCTTTTCAAAGCTAAGTCTCACAAGTGGTTGGTAGTGTCAGATCTCTTCTGAATCTTGAGCCGTGAATCAATGCTTTTTATGTTCTGCTTTTTTCCAGGAGTCAACATTTTCCATTCTTTGTTTTTCGTTGATGTATTAATATAGAGTAAATCCCTGGTTGTTTACACCAATATTTGACTGAATAATTTATCCTTGAAAATGAATTGTTTAATTGAGTTTTGTGTATCATGTCTAGCTTAGAAAAATTATTCATGCTGTATTTTTGTCTGTGAGCTGACATGGTATGTGATCTTCAGAGCTTATCGTCTAAATTATTGCTCCTTATGAACCATTTTGTTTTGTAAACCTGATCACACATCAGAACTCGGAACTTTTACTCCAAATTTTTATTTGCAACACTCAATTCAGGGTCCTGTGAATTACGTATGTCTCCATTGTGTTAAACCAAGTTTGAGGCCGTTATCTATGGCTATGTCTACTGTTGCTATTCACATCTTCGGAGATGTACCTTCGTCACCTCTTGTTGGAATTCTCCAGGTCAGTCTTTTATTTATTTATTTGGTAACATCGTAAGCAGTTCTGTTGTTTTTTGTCGTTTGTTGAGTAACATACTTCCAGGGAATTAATGACCTTGCTATTTTTTTGCTGATGGTTGTTAATACATGATGATAATGCAGGATAACATTAACAACTGGAGAACAACTGCATTGATTCTTACATCTATACTCTTTCCAGCAGCTGGAATATGGTTTATTGGTAAGTAATCATGGCAAGTTCTTGATTTACTACAAAGAATTCTTGTTTTAGTTATTCTTATAACACAGCATGGATGTTTACTATTAAAAAGAATGGAATTGCTGTACATGAATAACAATAAGGAATCATGTGGAATCCCTAGCTAAAAATAAAACAGAAAATAGGTTACGACCTTTCCTTGTATCTATGATAGAATATTTATAGTCACAATCATAAATATCTAGTCCATGGAAACATATTGTCAAGTTTTCTGAAAGGCATCCGTTGTGGTTCATGTATATTTTGTCGTCAGGAATTTTTCTGCATAGTGTGGACAGATTTAACGAAGATAGTGAGCATCAAGTGTCAACTGCCGAAGGGTTAAGCGCCATGCCATTGCTTCCAGAGAAGGCTGGAGAAACATCAGCATCTCCTCATTCCCAAGATTGTTGAGCATATGTTGTTTCTTTCCATGCCTGTCCCAGCACAAGTTATTTCGCACAGTGATAACCACAGCAGTGTAAATAGCCTTCTTGTTTGTACATTTATTATGGGCATAAGAATCTATTTTATTCAAAAAATAAAATTGCAAACAGCTATTCTCCTCTATGTGTTGTGTGTGTGTGTGGTGGGGGGGTGCGTGGGGAGACTCTGGAAATTTAAAAAGAAACACCCAACTATAATAGGTCGTTTTCATGAAAAACATCACTCTGTCTAACTAAAATTCAAATAATGAAATCTTCATTTTACCACGATGAATATTAATAAGAAATGGAGAAAGTATCTCTTTATTGTAAAAATATTACTTTTATGAATTATTTGAAGACCCATTATTTGAGGAAGATACATGACTTTGCCTATGAAACAACTTAATCACCCAATAATGGTCACCTTTGCCTAGAACAAAAATGACTATCCATTTAACAATTTTTAACTGATTTATAGGGACCTTCGAAAGGAAAGTCACCTGCAAAAATTGGCGTATGCCACATATAGTGGCCAACACACGGTATTCTTTAGTAAAAGGCGAAAGAATAGTTCGCTGTGTGCTCACCACATGGCTCCGTGCTTCTTGAAGGTTGAGCCAAGCTTTATAAATTGTACTGCTAGATAATGCTCCCTTTTACTTATGCAATGTGGGACTTGTTAGTTTCTTCATTCCACACTATTAATCACAATGCCCCTATCCGATTATAATGATGTTCTAAATAAGTAGCAGGTATGCTACAGAAATTACTGCTCTAAAATTTTGTTCAACTTAGATGACTAGCAGTCTAGCACACAGAATAACTTATCCTTCTCCATACTTGTCTTAACTGTTTAGATTATGTTTCCGAAAAGCTTGTGTATGTATGTGTGTATATATATATATATACATATGTATGCATACACACCTAACTAGTTTACAAGTTCCATTAGTGGAGTATCGTGTAATATTTACATAATGAAGTTCACAGGTAAGGATGCTTAACTCGTTTTCTTGTTATAACTGCAGATACTCTAATTGGAATGGTCATAGACAGACCTCCTTGTGAAACAGACGTTTGAAGAAAGATTCTTGACAAATATCATGTTTACAGCTTGATGCTGTTTTTTTCCACATCCTTTATGTATACACTGATAATCATGTCTGAAAACTTATGTTCTTGCATTACTGTCATAAATTAATGAAGCTTCATATGTTTCTGTTAGAAGGAACCAAGCTTCAAGCTTCACATGAATGCTTTTTGTCATGTATAAGCTCTTTTATTTTATAGAACAATAGAACAGCTAAAGCAATTCACTACTATTCATCTATTCCCACTGATGCATATGGCACTCCCCATCACCTGCACGGTTTGTGCACAAGATATCAGTTTTACTTACACAGATGTAACTAACAATTCTCGAATAAATGCTCCCAGGTTTGAGCCCCTCAGAATGAAACATTAATGAATAATGACAAAATAAAATGTAGAATAAACCAAAAAGGTTATATTGTTGGTTCTCTAATATTTGGAAGTTGAATGAATAAAATACTGGGAAGATCCATGATTGAGGAGGAACAATGAGTGGCTCCATCCTAAATCCCAAAGTATCATTTAAAGAATGACTATTGGGCCTTCATCACTTAGTAATGGCTACCGGTGTGCAGGGTAAAAATGCTTCCAAACAGTCATCTTCACAAAATAGATGTATTCCACTATAAATGACTAGCACAGCTAGATTAACATGATGGAATCTAATTGTAATTGGTGATAGCACCTATACAATATAAATTAAATTCTTCAAACTGATCAGTAGGGACCTTCCAAAGGAAAGTCACCTTCAAAAATTGATGTATGCCACTAAAAATAACGAGCACACGGTATTCTTTAGTAAAAGGCGAAAGAATAGTTTGCTATGTGCTCATTACATGGCTCCATGACTTTGCAATCTGACAACTCTAGTATTTTATACTGCAACAAAAACCAGTGCTTCATTGTATTAGCGGTGTGGGACTTTATTGCAGTGATGGCTGTGGCTTGACTGGTTTTCATTATTTTATTTCTCACTTAAATTTGGTTTTATATTGTTGTGGCTCTCAAAAAGCTACTCTCAAAAAGTCACAATAGCACCTTTTGATAAAAGAATATAAAAGTTGCTCTCAATAAACAGAAGTCAAGATAATAGCGTTTGGTAAATATGTTTTAAATATGAAAAATGATAACAATAGATATAGATATTAAATAGTGTGATTTCTACATATATTGTCATTAATTAGAGTATGATCACATTAATCTTTTTAATTTTGGATATATAGCTGAAAATAGCTCTAAAATGCGCTTTATGAAGTGCTCTGAAAAACACTCATGACTTTTAAAAACAAAAAGCAAAAGCACCTCAACTTTTTGGGTTAGCAAACACAAAAAGTTGACTTATGTTTTTCATAAGCCAAAGCACTCAACTGAAAAGTTTTACCAAACCCACCCTTACTGCTTCATGTTATCAGGTAAGAAAATATAATATGCATCTTAGCTAGCAAAACAATTTTATTATTCAATAACATGCATGCGACTACAATTATGGTCGTACATTTTCATTTTTACTTTGAGAAGATCAGAACACAAAATACTGTGTACATTTCTTCAGACTCGTCTGAATTAATCTTTCTATGTTTCTTGGAGAAATCAACTTGTATCTAGCTAGCTCTTAAGAGAACTTATGATATTCCAAAATTTTGAAGCTCACAAATCACAAGGCTTTCTTTGTTAAATTGACGCTTGCAGAAAGACTTTCTTGTTGACAATATCATACCCTTTCATTATGAAGTCACACGGTTTATCTTATGAAATTGTTGCTTGGATCATGTTTGCCGCTTGATACTGTCTATTACAAGTTGCACCATTAACACCATGCTTAAAGCAAAGTTGAGATTCTGGCAGGGTTTGAGGTTCCTTTGTTGTATTTTCTTTTATTCTGGCAATCTTTGAAAACTTATGTTGTTGTATTTTGTGATAAATTGTTGAAGCTCATATATTTCTGCTTTGAAGTTGGAAGGAACCGAGCTTCAAGTTTTTCCACGACCTCATATAGTACACAGGAATGCTTTTTGTCATATATAAGCTCTGTTATTTTAAAGATTCTAGAACAGCTTTCAAAAGCAATCCACTACTATTGTCACTAATGCAGTTAGCACTGCTCATCACCTGGACGGTTTGTGTACAGGATATCAGTTTCACCTATTTAAGTGAGAAAAAAAAAATCCAACGATGCAAATAGATGAACAAAAACAATAAATCAGAAATTATAATTTTTTCATTCAAAAACACTTTTACCTTTACAACCTGAAACTGAGAATGTCAATATTAACCTGGAATGTAACTAATAATTCTCAATTAAATGCTTCCTGTTGGAGCACCAGAAAATAACAGTTTAATTCTTTAGCTGAGGACCATCTGCAGTGTTAGGTGCCAGAGTTGAGGAACAGAGACGAAACTAAAATTTGAGATGAGAAACATGAAACAGACACAAATATTTTTGACAAATAAAGGATGGTCTTTACAAAGTGGAATAATTACAATATCTCAAAATACAAGGAGTGAACAACATTAATACCCTTCTTACATATGGAGATTACAAATATTCAAAGAAATACACTAGAAGAGACCTAATATATTTCTCTTCTAGAGCACTCACTGACTCACTGAGTCCTCTCTCACTTGCTCTTAGACTACATCTTTTTGGTGTATTACACAAATGATTACCACCACCATCTATTTATAGTGCACATTGGTGGTGATTTGTGCTAAACCATGAAGCAAAATCTAACTTGTACCAACTAACAAATACACGGTCTCAGCTTGTTATAGTTGGCAAGTTCTAGTGTAGTCTTACTTGACTTGGTTTGACAATGCACTACCATTCAACAAGTGAAAAATACAAACTCAACATGTATATTCTTGATTCCAGCAAGTTAATGCTTGGACATTCTAGTGTGCTCCATTTTAAATATTCAACTTAGTGAAAATACGAATTCAACTTGAATTTTACTTCAAAGTGGCATATTCAAATTTGAATTGCCTTTGACTAGTTTGACTATATATTAACCATCAAAGTAGTAAAAGATAAAATAGAATTCAACTTGGATTTTTTATGCAAGTTGACAAGTTTTTAGAACATTCACGGTGAGATGAAATAACAAGGCTTTTCTTAACCACATGCATGCACCTCCATCAATCAAAATTGATTTTATATATTCGTATGCAGTTAATCTTCATTGGAACCAAGGATGAATGACTAATGACAATGTAAAATGTAAAATACATAAGCAACCTACTATTTGGAAATTGTATGCATAAAATACTGGGAATTAAAGATCCATGAGGAGAAACGATTAAACCTATCGCAAATATCATTTAAATAATGATTGCTGGTCCTACATAACTTCGGTGCCAGCAAACTGAAAATGCGTCAATAGCAAATATCAAAAGGGGTCATAACTAAACAACCCAATGTAAGTAATAACATACACACAGACTTAATAACAATATTTCTAACTGATTTATAGGGACCTTCCAATGGAAAGTCACCTTTAAAAAATTGGTGTATGCCATTATTAGTTGCGAGCACACGGTATTCTTTAGTAAAAGGCGAAAGAATAGTTCGCTTTGTGCTCACCACATGGCTCCATGAGATTGCAATGTGACAAGCCTCATTTTTATACTGCAGCAACAGCTGTTGCTTCATTGTATTGGCAATGTGGGACTTCACTATTCTACCACCTCATTATATGAGGCTGTGGCTTGACTGGCTTCCATCCTAATTGGACTTAGCTGCTTGATCCTATATGCATGGTTGATCAGGTAAGAAATATAATACGCATACTTACTGCCAAAACAATTATTTTATGCAATGAATGACATGTATACAACTAAAATTATGGTCCTATATTTTCATTTGCTTACTTTGAGAAGACCAGCACACGACATGATGTATATATTTATCCATACTCGTCTGAATTGATTATTTTTTGTTTCTTTGAGAAAGCATCTTTATCTAGCTAGTTCTTAAGGGTACTTGTACTGTTGAAAGATTATGAAGCTCACAAGTCACAAGGCTCTCTTTGCTAAATTGAGGCTTGCAGAAAGACTTTCTTGACAATATCATGCCCTTTCTTTGTGGAGTCCCACGGCTTACCTTATGAAATTGTTGCTTCTAAAATGTCTGCTGTGTGATACCGTTTATTATATTTCCACGCTTACTTTACACTGACAATAGCCATGCTGCATACGGTGTTTACAATTTCAATTAGGATAACTTCATTTCGATGGGAAGATGGATTTTATGACAATGTCAGGTAAGTCCAACAGCAAGATGACATGTATATATGCCTGGGGCCATTGGCAGCACAAATTTTGAATGTTGGCTTCCTGTGGATATACAAGTGAAACACTAGTAAGAACTGTATATAAATATATTATGATTGCACCAGCTGCTCCATGGGGCAATGACATTGAGATGAGGCTACTCAAACTTTTTCTGGTTAAACTTATATCAGCTGCAACTGTTTTAACATTTGAGTTATCAAGTAGTTCAATCTTTTAGATATAGCGTGTTTGGTACCTTGTCAGAAGACTTTCAACCCATAGTTTGAGCAAAAACATTTTTGTTACAACATTTGTCTAAGTCATGGTTGTGGAGACACGTGGCTAAGAAATTTAAGATCGTCTTGCAGATTTAGTCATCAACCCAAGCACTCCTTCAATTGATTTATATTCAATTATTACCATGAGAAACTGATGCCTAATTGATTAATGTTCAGGTCAAGCATTCATAACATTTTATTGCATTATCACCAAAAATCGAGAATGTCAATGTTACCCTGGAAGATTGGACTAACAATTGCCTATAGAATGCTTCAGTTTTAGTTCGAGAAGATTATAGTCCCATCCTTAAATCGAGTGCCATCTGGAGTTATCTCATTAGAATGAAAAAACAATAAAAAATGGCAAATAAAATGCAGAATACGTAAGCAAGAAGGATATATTGAACTAAAGCCTCGCCAAAAGGAGATTGATGTCAAACAAATATAACAGTGAAGCTCAATATAAGAGTTTACTGTAATAAACAGAACAGTATAACATGCAAGGTAGCATCATTGCTGACACTCCGCCAATGCATTTACACTAGTGACAGCTCTCCTGCAGGAATGGATCTCTTGATAAGTTTATTCCAGGATTCATTGGTCTCTGTGATGACCTTAAGCGCATAATCCTGTTCAACAAATAGAAGTTTAAGAGTGAAGACACAATCAGCTGAGACAAAATGTGAAATAAAATGAGGCCATTCTGACCATAACACTGATAATGATAACACTGCAGTAGATAAATGCCTCCCTTCTGAATTGCTCATTACTAATTTATACTATGGAGATTTTTTGCCAATGTAACATAGGAATCATAAACAAAGTAGATCACTAATAATCCAAAAACATCCATCCTTCTTCCAGAAAAGCAGTTCTCAACAGGAACAAAATACAACCAGAAAGACCACTTCTTTAGTAATCACAACAACAACCACCAAATCATTTAAGAAGAACATGCAAACTGCTAAACTTTGTCTTAAAGTTCAAAACCTTAAAGGATTCCTAGTGCAATAAAAATACCTTATTTGCTGCCTGGTTGCCAAGCCCAAATTTATTAGCAGGCTTTCCATCAGGTATCTTGTAGTCTCTGAACCATTCCCTAATTGCAGTTAGAGTTCCCTGAACACAGAGATCATACAAAACACAGGTTACTGATCATGAAACCAATTAAATATCACATTACCGAGAATATTTCACTCATAATGAATGCTGCTATGAATAGTGGGTCAACAAGAAAATTGTACAAACACAAATTGGCAGAGAAATGAGTTAGGAAATATATTATCAGCAAGTTGGGTAATAGATCTTACTGGAAAATGCTTCTCAACATCATTAACATCATTCACAAGTGAAGCCTTTGGATCATCTAATGAAACTGCAACTATTTTCCAATCAAGTTCTCCTTCATCAATCATGGCTAATGCAGCCAAGGGTTTGACCCTGAGAACCTCCCCTATTTTCCTCCGGCTTTCACCAATCTCAACAACATCAACTATGGATTTACAAAAGAATCTTGAAACATTTTGTTGCAATCCTAATTATGATAATATTATTGAAAAGATTGGAGTCTACAGTCATTAGCAATTACATACCTGGATCATTATCTCCAAATGCTCCTTCAACTTCAGAGTTTGCAAAAGATGGATCTTCCCATGTTTGTGGAAGTAAGCCATAGTTCCAATGTATGTTATAGCTGGAGAGCATGTAAAATATATGGTTCAGAATTTGCTAAATATGGGACCAAATTTATCTAGCTACATTGACACGGCAGAAGTTTCAAAAGATAAAACAAAAGAATGTAAAGGCCTGATGAATGAGATGCGCAATAAACTACAATTATTTATAGGTACACGTACAATAACATGAAAGTGGCACATGGGAGGAAGATTAACTGTCAAAGGCCAGCAATCGGTTTTGAAGTTCCCATGTAAACTTATGGTTATAAATAGACATCAGTAAAGTAGACCACCATACGGCATTTACATTGCCAATTTTTCCTCATTGAAAAAGATCGATGTTTAAAGTGCACAGCACTTAAAATAAATACAACAAAAAACTTTACAGTATGAACATTGAATTCATATCTCACGGATAATATCGAAGCTTCCCCTTTTTGGTATCCTGTTTTATGGGAGTGAAAGCCTCATCAGTAGCAACCTCCATTTTTGCACTAGATTCTTTCGGTATTTCAACAATAAAGTTGAAGGCACCATCACCTAACTGCAACGGAATATCATGCCAGGGAGAAACCTGCATATTTCACATATTACGTTTAGTAAGTATAACTGTACAGATCTCAATTGTCATCAGGGGTTGCCCACATAGCAGGAAACCCATTCATACGACAACAATGCTACAAAGCAAAAATATTTGCCACTGCCAAAATATAATAGGCCATAATAATGTGTCAATATTGTAGGATAGTAAAGTAGAAATACAGAAATCAGGAGTGGAAAAATATTGAGTTGCCATCCCACTAACATGTCACCTAATTTGAGCAGTTAGAATCGGGCAGAAAATTTCTGGCAGAGAAGCATTTTTCTTCATACAACATACACTTCCTTCACTTAACGATAAAGCAAATATCTTCTTGTATGCTAACTGCTAAGTCTTGTTAGGTAATTCCACGGTTCCTAACTTCAAAATATTAAGCTAATCCAACTCCTGATTAAAGATGAAACATGAGGAGAATAACAGCTCACTTGGCATTTGGCACCTGCCCTTCATTTATTTGACAAAAGCAGAGGGAAAGTATAGCAAGAAGGGGAAAACACACTCACACACACACACACATACTAAGCATGATATCTCAATCAGCTGCTGAAGTATATCAAAATCAGTAAACATCACACTGAAAAGTGAACACTATCACGCAGCAACTTAACAAGCTATTGATCGATCAAGAAAACACAACCGTTAAACCAGACATCACTCCTACACAAACAAGTAACATATAAACTAAATAGCTTGTTAAGTTAATCCTACACAAACAAGTTACATATAAACAAGTAACATGTCACCTAATTTGAGCAGTTAGAATCGGGCAGAAAAATTCTGGCAGAGAAGCATTTTTCTTCATACAACTATTGATCGATCAAGAAAACACAACTGTTAAACCAGACATCACTCCTACACAAACAAGTAACATATAAACAAGCAACATGTCACCTAATTTGAGCAGTTAGAATCGGGCAGAAAAATAGCTTCCATCAAACAACAAGCAAATACTCAGTAAATAAAAATGATTACTTTTCAATGTCGTTTCCATTAATCAAACACAGAAGCCACATCCACCATCCCAAACATTACAATCAAACTCTGAAAAAAGTACTTTTCCCTTTACAATTTCATTGCATTTCTAATGAACCAGTATGTGTTCCAGGAAATATATAACCGAATGATACAAAAAAAAAAAAAGGTGGAAACTTTCAAGGTCCAAGATCACATTTTTCTAGTTTAAACCAAAACCCAGAAGCGAAAACACTTAAAAAAACACAAAACAACTCGATGCCCATTGAATAAAAATAAAACAAAAGAAAAAAAATGGGTAGGAAAATGACCTTCTTGCCAGATTTGTCAGCAAAGAAGACTCTATAATCGAGAGTTTCGGGTTGGCCTTCTTCCTTGACCAAAACTTCAGGGTTGTAAATGGCCCTGCAAGTGTAAGACCTTCTAGAAGAGGAATAAGCAAGCTTGAGGCTTTTGAGGCAAAGGGCATTATTGCCACCACCCGCAAAGTGCTTCTGGTTCAGCGATAATGGCTTCTTTGTGAGAAAAGAGCACGTGGGGTTGCTGGCTATGGCTATTGCTCTTGTGGCAGCCATGGATTCTGATGCTGTTTTTCGTGTGTTTGGTGTTGCAGCCCCACAGAGTGAACGAAGTGAAGTGTGTTCAGTGTTGGATAGGCTTCCCGTGCGTGTGTAGGGGTTTTTCTGGTTTAAACTTTTGGGGTGTGAGGTGGCGTCATATTATTGGGTGGAAGTATGACAAATTGGTGGAGGCCACGTGGGTTTACGGGTGCGTGAGACACTGTTTACTCACTCAAAATAAGTTAAGGTATATGCTCGTGCTACTCGGAACCTGGCCTTTTTTGTCGACCTCATCCATTATTTCATGCATAAATTGCCTTATTGCCGTTTCCATAAAATGGTTTTTTTGTTAAATAGATTTGTTATTTGTTCTTATTGTCTATAGAACATCATATCAACTAATATTCTGTTCATTATTAGATGAGGTTTTGAGAGTTAACATAATATTCATACAATAATATAAATAATTTTTTCTTTATTAAATGTGTTATGAATAGTTTGTTATATTGTAGTGGGAACGTATCACATAAAATGAGTGATTTATTATAAAAGTGAGAGGAATAAATTTGGGCTATATAACCATACATGGTGATCGGGATTGAAAGTCAATTAATAGTAAGTAATGCTTACATACTTATTTAAAAACTCACATGACTTTATGTTTTAATCTTAAGGATTATATTCATATAAAATCTAACAATCAATATTTACTCCTCTCACTCTCACAGTAAACTCTTCCACTCATATGAGATGATCCCATATTGCAGCTACTCCCTCCATTTCATTTTAAAAGTCATTTTTAGCTATTGCACAATAACTATGATAATGATTGATTAGTCTTAATTTTGTGAAAAAATAGTATTAAGAGACTAAACTTTCCTTTAAAAATAGTTTTTAATTTTCAATTTTTAGTTTTCAATTTTTAGATTTGTGAAGGAAAAACTAAAAAAACTAAAAACTAATATTTTAAGTTTTTATTTTTATTTTACAAACCTAGAAAATTAAAAATTAAAAATTAAAAATTATTTTCAGCGAAGTAAACGTCCTTGAAATAGTCTTTCTCTCTCCAATGCCACTGACTTCTATCTCACAAACTCTTTCCACTGCCTCTTTTTTCCCACTTACTCTATAATGTTCTCTCTCTTCATAGAGTTAAAGTAAATTGTAAACGAAAAAATGTAAGTGGTTGGCAAAGAGGTAGAGAGAGAAATCTTAAATGCATTTTCGGTTAACTAAATTGGAGTGGGTGTAGGGGTATAATAGGCAGAAGGCTGTTAATGTTGCATTGGAATTGCAGAACGACAATTATTTTGAAATATGAAACAAAGCCAAAAACGACTTTTATAATGAAATAGAGGGAGTATTATACAATACAAGTGTGTGATTGGTTATTTGTTGAATTGATTTTTGATGAAATTGATCTTGTTAAAATTATTTTAGTTAAAAGTGATTCGAGAGTAAAATAATTTATATTTGTTAATTTGATATAAAAATTGATTTTGTGAAAATTTGTAGTTGTTATGGACCATGAATTAAGGCCCACAAGTTAATTAGGCCCAACTATGGTATTTAGAGTTTGGGCTCGGACCCGAGATGATATCCATCTTGGCAGGCCCATAACCCCAGTCCAAGAGTACTCTCACACCTAGTGCCGATCACCCACTCAACTATCCCACGCATGCCCACACAATCACTATAATCCTAGGACATGGATGTGGAATTCTCCCCCGTGTTAATTACTTCGTCAGAAATAGTGTTAATTGTGAATCAACTACGCAAGCACGAAAATGTTACTCCCGTCAAAATTAAATCTAGACCTCATACCACTTTTAAATGACGTTTTTGAACCTTTGATAAGATAAAATAGAATTGAATTCTTATGTTTAAAATGCATATTAAAAAATTAAATTCAATTACTTGATTTGAATTGAATATGAAAATAAATTAATTTAATTATTTTTACTATTTTAGTCTTCATTAAACATGTTAAAAATAAAACACTATACTCAAATAAACTTATTTTAGTATTTTTATCTATTAGAATTCAATTTCTATACCAAATCACATATTTTGTCTAATTTCAATTCCTTGATTTTGTTGAATTTCAATTTCATAAGATTTCAATTCATTCATTTAAGCTCCAAAGCGTGAATTCAATTCAATTCCTTAATAGAATTAAATTCAGGTTTTTCAAACGCCCTTAAAAAGAAAAAGTAAATTGAAAACCAAACAAGTGTGCAACCAAACAATCAATTTTGTTCCTCCAATATCAATTTTGAGATCCCCAAACTCAAATCCAAACATCATGATGTTCTATTCTCTTGAAGAAAGGCCATTTGTTTTGTTTCTAAATGCCTGCTGCTGCCTAGCAATTGATATTAATGTGGTTTTCATTCAGTTGTGCCATATCCTCAACAAATTTAACTTGCAATTTCCCTCGACGAGATCAATGATCTAAAATGAAGTCACTCAGTAGGATAACAAGGACATGGACATCAGAATTAGACGTTATTGCATACAGGGACTGCTAAATGTTTATTGGTATACGATTACCTTGCGACTTGAACTAGGAGCTGAACTTGGGAAACGATTGTCCTTGCTTCCTCAATCTTTCAAACAATAAACGAGATAGTCATATCTGATCTCCCAGAGCCCAACATATGGAGCCTCATGCATTAAACCGCCATAATGGATGGACACTTCTCAAACCATAACCACGGTTGTTGGAAGATTTGTGCCATTCCCTTTTCTAGGCTGCACTGATGATGAAGATGTGATGATAGTAGAGATTCTTAGGTAATCTTAACATTATTTGGATATTAGGGAGTAAAAGAAGACTGATTTGTATGGAAAAATGTCCCTTGCTGCACCCACACATTCATTGTATATATATATATATATATAGATATTTCTTTTTTCTATACTCATTAATAAATATGTAGATGATAATCAGTAGCAGATAAAATATTCATTCACTTTGATACATTTATATTTGGTACAGGACTACAGGGCACAAAGAAAACCTTTTCCTTCAGGGTATGTTTGTGAGTTTGGATTTTAGAGGGATGGGAGGGGATTTTCCACTATCGGGACCTTCAGAAACAAAACTTCTTGATTTATATCCGACATTATTTAATTGTGCTCTAAGAAATACCCTATTACACTGCATTGGTTAACATGGCAGTAAACCATCATGTTATAATATAAGTGCTTTCAAAGGAGTGCAACCAATGTCATTTGACTTTTTTTAATGCTGTGCTTGGCATAAATGAAATGAAATGAGCAGGTGCATACTTAAGAAGATGAGGAAAATGGTTGGCAATGCATTAAGATGCTATATTTCAGTGTCCCTACCATGCATGTTTTTCACTTCTATCAAGCACACACTGAGCGTTTAAACAGATAGGATTACAATGCTAGGTAGGAAGCACACGAATTAATTGATTAGCTATATGGATGATAGTGCAGCTTTGATATCGTTAATCATTGATGGAAACTCAGAATAATGGATGATATTTTACGGAATGATCATTGAAACCAAATGATTATAGTGGTAGGCAGGTTTTTGCGTGTGGGTGGAATTCGCACGAACGGGATTTGATTAGGTGGCATTAGTTACGTCGTCAATTGTCCCTGATTCTTGGATCCACTTGTCTTCGGCTGCTTTTGAGTTTTGATTACTGTGTGCCAGACAGGGTGTGTTAAAGAAAATATTGTTAACAATAATGTGACACAAATTATTCGATGAATAAATACTCTTCTAAAATAGTGTCAATAACATTAATGAAATTGTTTGAAGTTTCAAGAATACAAATTGCTATGGTAGCCATGTAAGTTGATATGTATGTGTGTGTGATATATATATATATATATATATATATATATATATATATATAGGCAGCTAAATTCCTTGAAATGTAATAGCACCTTCTAATTTGCTGAAATGCAATAGACACCTCTTCAAATTTTACGCATATGCCTTCTTAGATTTGTAAAAACCTACACTGCCAAATACAGTAAGGTTAGTATTGTTAAATAAGTCATGTCTTTTAATAGTATTGATGTAAATATTGAAAATCATTGTAATTGTAAAAAGATCATAATATCCTTCTTTTACTAAAACAATGAATATGAGAGCAATGTTGTGAATATAGGAGGAGGATGTTTCACTCTAGAGTGTGCAAATTACGAAGGAGGTGATATTTTCATTATTTAGTAAAATAAGGATATTATGGTCTTTTTACCATTATAATGGTCCTCAATATTTACATCTATGCTATTAAGAGTGCGTTTGTTTCAAATTTTGAAAAAAATTGACTATGAAGGCTAAATTTTATATATAGTTAAAAGCTAAAACTGATATTTTTTTTTCAAAAGCTATTAATTTTAGTTTCTACAAAAGAGCTAAAAACTGATTTTTAAATTTCAATTATTTTTTAAAAATTATCCAAAGATATGAAAAGTGATTTTTTTTGGTGAAAAAAGTGATTATTTGCCCAAATAATCATAAACAAATGCATCCTAAAAGATATAACCTATTTAACAGGACTAACCCATTATTACCAGAGGAGGCCAATGTAGACTTTTACAAACCTGAACTTGTGCTGTAAAGTTTGAAAATAGAAGGGGTGTCTACTACAAGAGTAATGATATTTTGACACCAAAAAGTGGGTGTCTCAAACACTCACTTATAACCATTGAATGTGATGAATGATAAGAATAAGTGGGCACCATCACATCCAATGATTATAAAATAGATCTAAATAGCACCCACTTTTGGGTGTTAACTATCATTACCCCTACTACAATGGCCATTAAGGCAGGGGAATGCCATGGGGAGGAGTCGACCAAATCTTAAGAATATCAGCTTCAATATTGGTGTTTGAAATTAGACACTTGGATGGTAAGATTATTATTCATACACGTCAAAGGCTTATTGGTTAAGTAAGTTCCAGTCAAAACTGAATGAAATGAACAATTCGTTTGAACAAGTCACTTTAGACTTGTAAACAAAAACAAAAATTTAGTTTAGACTTGAAATATGCCTTTTAATTGTTATATTGTACTAGCAAGCTATCATTTTCAATTTTTGTTTTCATTTTTAAGGGTTGGGAGGCACCGCATGAGAGGGACTGATTTTAAGTCCACGTATTGCAGGATTTCTAGAAAGTTACTGTGACAGGTATAGTTCTAGTTCCAGCACACAACAGCAAAATGTTTGTTAGCCAGCATGTCCCAAAACTGGACTCAACCATTCCCATTTGAATCAGGATCAAGCAGCCACTCTGGCTCCGAGTTTCAAGGGAGAATTATTGAAAACCTTTCCCACCAGTATTATTTTATATCCTTTGATCATTTTGTCTAATTATTGATTAACTTCTGTCCCCACTTCCTAACAAAACGACAAAATGTATATATCAACTCTGCAATTTTGAATATCCATTTAATTATTGTGTGGACTCTTTAATATGCCGGTTAGATAGGCCACACACTCATTCAAGTTGATTATAATGTTTTGGCCACACATGCACTTTTGGAATTGGCTAAAAATGTCCTTAGGTCAATCAAAACTCAATGTATTTCACCAAAAATTATGTGAAACTCTCTTGAGACCAAGTTTTTCATTCATATTTGAAAACTGACCACCTAACAACTGACAATTGGGAAGTATGATATGAACTCACAATATCAAATATATGCTTGCACTATTATGTTGGTTGCTAATGGGTTGGCTGATAATAAAGCTCTACTTGTTTTGCTTATTGGTCATGATCTTCAATGATCTTTGACCAAAAGAATTAGAATTTTGAAGAGGAAGGATCTCGGAAAGTAACTTAGAAAAAATGAACAAAGGGTAAAAGGTAGGTAGGCAAACAAATAACCTTTGAGGCTTTGAGACGTGGCGAGGGACCACATGCACAAGAACAATCCTTTCCATTGATTTGCAAACCCTTCATCAAAATTTCAATGGCTAGTTGGTGAAGAACACCGCCAAAAGTCCACAAAACAACGAAAGGTGGAGGTTATTAATATGTCAGCATGAAGGGGTCCCTAAAATATAAAATGGGTAGTGTCTAACTGTCTATTATCCTTGATTGAAAAATATATAGGCTTCTATTGTTGTGTTGTGTCTAATCCAATTCCAATTCACATCAGCAACCCGTGAGTGTCATAGTGCAACTCTACGAAGTTTGCATACAGTGAGGTCAAGTGGACAAAAAGGAATCACAGCAACCAAGTATATAAGCTGCCGTATCTGTTGATGAGTAAGCTTCTTCTCAATTTCAGAAGTCAGAACATGATTCATTAAGATTTTTCTTTATAGTAATGGGTGCAAGTTCCCAAGAATTCTTACTTCTTTTGAGAGTAATTTTTAGATGCATGTGTCGAGCATGTAGGTGTTGTTAGTTGTGGTTTAGGTATGTGGTTTTTCTCCTTCCAATTAGATGAATTTCCAGCACCAAAACTGATCAGCTTTTGCTTCTGACTTCTCTTGCAGGATATTATCTTCAGCTCTTTTGATAGCAGGAGGAGTTTTCTTATGGAGATTTCATCCATCAGGGAGTTACCTGAACTGGTAAGATATATAGCTAATTTTAAAATCTGGCATTTGGTTAGAAAACATCTAACAAAATAGTGAAATATGGATATGCTACGATCTTTCTACAGGGTATAATGGAGGATCCTAGCTTTCTCCATCAGTGGCACTTAAGCTCTATTGATACTTCTACCTTAGCTGCTGCTACTTTTGGAGAGACCTTACAAAAGCATTCATTCTCTAACCCAAACTTCAGCCCCAAAACTTGCATGGAAACTACTCCACCAACTGTAATTGAAAGACCAGAAAAACAGCTCAAAAGCAACAGCTGGAATCACAACAGGAGTCCTCAGGCATCAGAGTCACAATTTGGTTCTTGCTCATCAAATCTTCTTTCATTTGTTGATACGAATTACACAAGTCAACTGGGACTAGTGAAGCCTAAGGTGGAGATGGTGATGAGTCCTAAAATAGATGGCACAACTACTCCCACAGACATGTTGATCTCTCAAGGAACCATGGGGATTAATCAAAACTATGTCTTCAAGGCCTGCCATGAGGCCAATAATATTGGGGCACGGCCTAAACTTTCTCAACCTCATGACCACATAATAGCTGAAAGGAAGCGTCGAGAGAAGCTCAGCCAGCGGTTCATTGCTCTATCTGCCCTTGTTCCTGGCCTCAAAAAGGTATCAAATAAAGTAGTTAATGCGCTTTTTTACATTATGATTATGACTTATGAGTTTACTGCCTTTGTCTTTCAGAAACTCATATCATATGTTGAAGTATTTTAGACACACACACACACACACACAAAAGTTGATCAGGGAAAACTAGATGTATATGTCGATTTTGCTCTTACTTCGGTGAAAACATCTTCAGAAATATCTAGATTGCATAGCATGAAGCTCATGAGTATGTAAATAGTGTGTGTAGTAGTAATAGTTGCTGTTATCTTGATTGTTATTATAACTTTTGTCCATCATGGAGGCTACCAAGTTGCTTAGGTTGTATGATCTTTCAATTAACCTCGAAAACTATACTCTTGAAAGAAATTAAACCTCTTTACTTTTGTGGTGGCCGAGAAAAATATTGTGTACAACTACAAAATGTCAATTTATATGCTCTCTCATATTTTTGAATTTCCTACTAACAGATGGACAAAGCATCTGTTCTTGGAGATGCTATCAAGTACTTGAAGCAAATGCAAGAGAAAGTGAGTGCTCTTGAGGAGGAACAGAACAGAAAGAAAACTGTGGAGTCTGTGGTAATTGTGAAGAAGTCTCAACTATCTAATAATGATGCAGAAGACTCCTCTTGTTCAGACACTGACGAGGCACTGCCCGAAATTGAAGCAAGATTTTCCGAAAGGAATGTGCTAATAAGAGTTCACTGCGAGAAGAATAGAGGAGTTATAGAGAAAACAATCAGCGAGATTGAGAAGCTCCACCTAAAAGTCATCAATAGCAGCGCCTTGACATTCGGGACTTTTGCCCTTGATATAACCGTTATTGCTCAGGTATTGTCTACATCTATTATATATATCAATAATACCACATAAAGTGGTTCAAATAATAAAATTTGCAAATGTTCACAATATATTAAGACCATGCATGTTGATGGTACAATTTGAATAGCTCATTGCTATGCATCAGTAGAAATACAGTAGTTGTTTTTCATCATTTTATTCCATTATTGGCTGAAAAAGTTTGTATAGTTCACACAAACCAACAAAAATATAATGAAAATTATTGACTTAAGTTGCTTCTATATATCAATATATAGCACAAAAAGTGGTTCAAACAATAAAATTTGGAAGTGTTCACAATATGTTAAGACTATGTCGCATCAGTAGTCCATTAATTAAGATAATATTTTTCTTTCAATAATTAAGGAAATTATTTGCTGCAATTTGCAGATGGAAAAGGAGTTCTCCATGACATTGAAGGATCTTGTGAGGAACCTACGCTCAGCTTTTGCATCTTTCATGTGAAGAAGTTCCACATTGAGTTCTTAGCCATGTTATGTTGAATCAATGTATCGTCCCCAGAAGCTTCAGAAGCATATTAGGAGTGCAATCAACTATATATAAGCGCAGTTCATGTTCTTCATTCATAGTACTGTTTTTTACAAGGCCTGTATGTGATGATGCCTTCCATAACAAATCAAATCAAAACATGCATGTTTGCTCTGAGGTTCTTTAATTTTTGCAGGAGGGTTTTCTACCCATATTTCATTATTTTTGCATGGTCAAGTTGTTGACCGTGTTATTATCACCCACCTGTTTCTCTTTTCAAGAGTAAATGTCGAGCTTGTTAGACTTTTTTTGGCAGGAGCTGAGGTTGAAAGGTTCAACTTTTCCTGTTTTCTGTCCCTTTAATTTCTTACCTAAGTCTTTTGACAAGCAGGCCTTTGTCTAGTAACCTGTTATTTTTCGATGTGTTATTGAGTCTGTGCTTCTATTTGAAACAACAATATATGTGTGTAAAAGTTTGGTATAATGGAATAATTAATTACACCTTTTACAGCATATGCATGCATCACATACCTGTTTCCACACACAATATATTGTTGTATGCAAACTCATGACCCCTAGCTACATGCATGATATATATTATGCAAAAACAATGATGGCTATTAATGCCATATTTTGGCATAACTCAAAATGTTTGAGGATCGGTTGATTAACGGCTCAGTGCTCATTAATCCAATGCAAGGGCATGCATATTCATTATATTATGATAGAGTTTAATTAGTTTGAGAGAGATATTTAGATTCAAAGTTCATATTGTAATTTCATAATTACACCGTAAACAAACTAGTGAGGCCACTGAAGTTCAGCTTCTTTTCACATACAGAAGAAAACTTGAATGATAAATCTTATTTGGTACAAAAATATTATACTTCTTGGGCAAATAGTTATAAAGCAAAAACAACTTTTTCTTTTTCTATCATTTTTCATCGTTCCTATGGCAATTTTATTGGTCACACTTCGTTTTATATTGAGTTCGCGCAATATTTTTTGCGCTAAATAGCAATTCTAAAACTTAATATACATCACAACCTGCTATCCTCACTTTGTAAATACTGAATAGCACTTTTTGCTCTACAGTGTTGAGGAGAATTGATTTCCTAACAGTTCAAAATCTACTGATGCGAATTTGGAAAAATATAATAATGGAAAAAAGAAATTATGACAAGATCGGTAAAAATTCCAGCATCTAATCCTATGTCATCTTTTGAGGTGTGTGTCTGGACTTTGCCTTGATTCCACATTATTTTGCTTAGAGAAATATTTTTTTTGTTGTTATTTACATTTACTAGTCATTTATTAACAATGGTAATATTGAAAAATAATTTGTTGGTCATTAATAAAAAGAAATAATAATTTAATTAAATATACCTTATCATAAATTGAATATATAAATTAATTTTAAAAATAAATTAATAGTTAAATAATTAAATAACGAACAAAATATAAAAGAGTATTGTAAAATTTAATATCATTTGGACAATTGTATTCAATTAGAGCACAAAATTCATCTATAAAATCCTATTCAAAATTGAGACAATAAAATTGTATAACTAAATTCAATTAATTAAATCCAAGATTAAAAAAATTTAATACAATAATAGTATATAAAGGCAAAAAATGGAATTGAGCTTTAGAATCTTGATTCAAATTTTGAATTAGCAACCCATAATTGAAAACATAATCATAAATATTTTGTAAATTGAATTTTTTTCTATTGAAATATATCAATAAGTTATACAGAACCATTACATTCCAATAAAATCATTAGTATTGATAACTAATATATATACATATATAATCTCCAATATTTTAGAAATCTATACCATTAAAACTACCTATACTAACCATCAACATATCTAGTAGCTACGTCATTCATATTGTTTTACCATGAATCTAAAAAAAATTATAATCATATGCTTTCAAACTTCATTACTATATGAAATTAGTCATATCACTTATAGCTAAATTGATGTCTTCTTAACTGTAATATTCTTCTTGGAACAACTTGTACAATTCAATGTGTCTATTGAAAGATGTTTCTTTATCACATAACTTGTCCCTCATCTAATCTTGAACTATTTTCAAAGCTTCTGAAATAATAGGTGAAGATAATGCAAATGTGATAATAAATCTAAAAAAATAAACACCTAAAATAAAGAAAAATATTAAATAAATAATAAAAGATGAAAAATATAAATGTAATAATAAAGAAAAAATATATAGAACTATTGGTAGTAAAAATTATTGTCAATTAAAATGAGGTGTACTATTTATCCATATCAATTTTGATAACATTGAAAATTGTCTTTTTCCATTTGTCTCCATAAATATATAACTTTAAATTTTCATAATTTAAGATATTCCATAAGTGTAGAATTCTAAAATGAAATTAGTATGACTTATTGTTAGAATTGATATAGGAAACCATATTGATAGATTAATTAATATTATATTACAATATAGATTAATACTAATTATATTATTATATATAATAAATAGAGGACCATTCTATTAGTTACAAATACAAGAAAAAAGAATTATTATTTGAGTTTGTATTATTGATAAGCTAGAGAGATATGTATTGATACAACGACAGAGTGAATGTAGGAAATATAAATTATTATAATATTATTATTATTATAATTATAGATAGATTATAAAATAATATGCATTAATTTAAAGAAGATTTAAATTTTATCTTAGAATATGTGTCGTTAAATGTATTTCTACTTTTGACGAGAGAAATTTTATAAAAAATTTAAAATTACAAAAAAATAATACCTGACATTACAATTGTTGTTTAATATTCCTCAATATTATATATATATAGTCAGGTTTAACATTTTTTAAAAAACATTTTAGGTGACGATTTGCTTATGAAATTGTACGATACATCATTTGGACAAATATTTAAATTTTAATTATAATCAATTAAAATTTTTAATTAGTGACATATTTTAAAATTTAATTTCAATAACACATCCTAAACAATATCATAACAACAAATCCAAACAAAACAATCAAAACACATCTATATCCAATCCAATGGTGTAAATTGATAAAAACGTATATTATATATAAAAAAAAAAAGATGAAAGAAAAATACTATTTGGCTACATAACACATCATAAGACACATATGCCAAAACTCTAACATTGATAGAGTTGTTTGAAAATATATATGATAGGAAATATATTGAATGGACAAAACGTTGTAAATTATAGAAGAACGAATCAATTAAAAGCGAAAAATAGAAGAGTGAAGTAAATAAAAATGAATATAAGGTTTCACTGGTCCTGTGTTCTTATACATAGAGAAGACTAAAAAATATAAAATATTTAACAAAAGATATGAATCTTAAAAATTCAAACAATACTATTTGTTTGTCACAATTGATATAACAATAGATAATAAAATAAAAGAATAAAAATTTACAATGAAAATTATAGAAGAATGAATATATTAGAATAGTAAAAGAGTAGGAAAGAAAAGCAAATTTAGAGAAAAAAATGAAACTCATCTAACCTGAAAAAAATGAAGTAATGTTTGATGGCATTGAAGCTGTCATCAACAATTGCAAAAATTTCACAATGGCCATTAGTGAGAGAAGAGAAGTGAGAAAGAGAATGAAAGATATCTTATAAGAAGGAATGCAAGAGTTGTAGAATAATGATAAGTAAATCACAAAATGAAATCAATAATACTATTCATTAATAGTAAAATAATGAGATAAAAACAAATTAAGACAACAATTGAGGGCAATGAAAAGCAAATAATCATATAGTCGTTCACATAGAAAATTTAGAAACTAATGTATGAAGATAAAAAATAAAATAACCTAATAAATTAAAACAATATTGAGAGAAGCTTATTACAGCAACAAATGACCTTGATAAAAATTTATATTGGAAAATTTGAAACTTAATTTTTATTATTGTAGATATAAAAATATTATACATTGATTTAAAGTTGATATTGAATTTGAAATTTAAATTTTATATTTTTTAATTGATTAATTATATAAATTTTGAAATATGCTTTCTATTTTTGAAGTAAATAAAGTTTAAAAAAATAATGAAAAAATGACACATTGTATATAAATGTGGCAGGATAATTTTCCAGAATATAGATTTGAATTTTTAAAAAATTCAATAAAAATGTAAAAATGCAGGTAAATCACAGCATAATAGTTTGGTGACATTCAAAATAGATATATAGATATGATGTAATAATAAATTAATAATATCGATATGATATCAGGGATATTGACAATAGTATTATAATTTACATCCAACCCCATGTTTCCAATCATAAAAAGAATACAAATACAAAAAGTATAATGCGGTTTCATAAAAAAGAATGCATATGTAAATTTATTTTTAATTTAATTATAAATATGATATATTTTGTGTTTCTTTTTAATTTAATTGTAAATAAGATCATTTTTCCTTTGAAATAATTTTTCTTGTATTTTCTTCCATTTAAAAAGCTGATTGATTTGGTGACATTAAAATTGGTGATCATATTTATTATTGAAACAGTAGAAGAAATATCTAGTAATGATATATATAAGTAGAGTTATGATTTTTGAAAAAAAAATCAATGCTTAACATTAATATTTAAGATTATTATAATTGTGGGTCCTAAACTGTTGTGGAATTGACACCTAGAAAAGTTTCCTCTAATGGAGTTTGATTTATTAGTATTATAGATTTATTAGTACGCCTAATTAGATATACATATTACTCAACCAAAGAAAAAGTAGATATACATATTCTATCTAAATCCTTATCCATCTACTCCAAATGAATATATTTTGTTATAAATAACTATTTTTATCAGAAAATTAATCCTTTTTCACATTTTTGGGATGATTTATATTAATTAATATTTGGTTTGGATCAATTCCAGTATAAGGAACCTACCGCTTTATGCGGGTCTTATGCAATGAACAATGATCTTTATGAACATATATATCAAAGTATGAGAATATTGATATCTTTTTTCGTTCATTTATTGCAAGTTACAAAAGTTTTATTATTATTTTTTATACTGAATTAGGACGAAATTACACCACTTAATTAATAACTTTTTATAAAATGTATTTTTTATTTATTCAACTGCTGAATTACAATTATTTATCAACAAAATTATTCGTGACAAAATTCATAAAAATTAAATATCAGTAGGAATTTAATTATGTAATTATTATTATTTATTTATTTATTTTAAGTATATATATTATGTTGATTTTAATATAAAAAAAGTAACAAACAATTTTATATTAATTTTAAATTTTAACATGATTTATAAGATAGATATAAACTTATAATCTAATAGTGAGTTTTACAAACAAAAATTCTAATTATAAAAAAGTTATAATGATACAAGAGTCGTTTAAAATTATATTGATATAATTTGATCCTAAATTCAGAATTTTTCAATTGCTTGAAAGAGAAGGGAGGAACGATATATACTCTCATAATCAGAAGGATGACAGTATTATTGTTTAACCGAGGAAGCTAATGATTAGCATACAGCTGTAAACTTGGGGCTTATAATGTTTATTAAGCTGAATCAAACAAAGGGGAATTGGCAGTTAATGTCACCTAACAATGACATAACCTGGCCATTAATTGAATATCAAAATAACAAGAAGGATATATACAATCCAGAAGGCTTGCCAAGCGAAGTTTCATTGCAGAAGCTTTTGTCTTCATTATTAGATGTCGTATCCAATATCTTATGTTTTAGCAAATTCAGCTAAATCGTTGTCGGGATTTCTTTATAATCTAAGTCCCCACAAAAGATTGTGGTCTTATTACGACATTACATATTGTTATACTACATTTATCTCTCCCTGTCCTTTCACTGGGATGACGAAAAAATGGCCTTCATAATAATTGAGGTCTTCATGCTTAAAAAAAATGAATAAAAGAAAGCAAGATATGATAAATTTTGTTCTAAAAGGCAGCCAGTAATATAATATTCAATATGAGATAATGTATGAAGGAGGATGACGGGGTCTACTCTTGATACCTGAGGATAATTGCGTTGTTAGTCTTCCCTGTCTGTCCACATGGTGGGGCTTCAATTTTTCATGAGAGTTGAACTCGGGATTCTCAATTGACTCTCAATATTTTTGCAAAGGCGAGTGCCAATGATATATGAGCTACGCCTAGTGTGGCATTGTGAAAAAAAAGTAGAAAATTGACACTGGAATATAACTCTAATCTTATATAAAAGTGGCAATATAATAATGAAATTTTATTAAACTCTAAATCCTAAACCCTACTAAACTTATCAGGGAGAAGATATGAGACATTTTATAATTTTCATGATTCTGCATTGAACCCTATTATACTTTTTATGTAATTTATCTATTCTTTTTATTGGGCTGCTACTAATGGACTTAATTTCATTCCATACATGTTACACACTGCTTCATATTTTAAAATGATAAAAGGTATAAAATCACACTAATTTTTATTATTTTGCAACTAAAAGCTTCTTAATTAGTCCCTAAACTTTGACTAATATTTCAATAACTATGCTATTTTAAATTTGTTCATACAATGATGGTAATAGCACATAAAAACACATTAGCCACTTTTACATTAATTTTAGACCATTGACTAATTTATTTATGTTCAAATCTTATTTTTCAAAAAACATAGCTAAATTCATAGATATAAATTTTAAAATAGAAAATCAAAATATAAAGTATATTCTAATAAAAATTATTAATCATAAATAATCTGACTAATAATATTACAAGTTAATCAATAATTGTATTAATGAATGGAAAAATTCTTACCATTTTACATAACTATTAGTAATTTAACAAATTCTCCTGCAAAAATATCCATTGAATCATTTTTTTTTTTTTGGTCGTGCCATTGAATCATAAGTTGTAGTAGTTTGAGGACCTGTTATAAAATTTTAACAATATTATGCCCCTTTTTTTGGGTCAAAGTATAGTCCCACTGGTTTTTGTCAGACGCCTCTTTTTTAACTGCACCCTTTTTGTTTCGGCAAACATTTGACTCACACATGGGCCGTTTATTGAGGGGCTCGTAGAAGTAAACTGTTGTACCTTCATCCCTAGCTAATGGGTCGT
Organism: Dalbergia oliveri; assembly: GCA_030441495.1. Lineage (NCBI taxonomy): Eukaryota > Viridiplantae > Streptophyta > Magnoliopsida > Fabales > Fabaceae > Dalbergia > Dalbergia oliveri. Next base: position 31,708,469 of record JAMLFY010000009.1, on the reverse strand, counting down.
GGTTACTTACAAGTGGACTTCGTCTGTAAAACTTGATTTCTGTGTTTTTTGTTTTTCCTAATCATTGCTCTATTATTGTTTGAAAAAAAGTAAATTTTGGTTGAAAGGACTTTCAAAATTTTCTCCCATCTTTTGACCCAAAAAAATAGTCGCCCATTCTTTTGCTGCAGTAACATAGATTGCTTTAATTATTAATCAAAACGCCACTGAACACCATGGTGTCGTGGTGTAGTTGGTTATCACGTCAGTCTAACACACTGAAGGTCTCCGGTTCGAGTCCGGGCGACGCCAACTATCTCAGCTAACTTTTTATATAACCAATGCTTTTGCGATATCGAAAACCAAAACGAAGTGATAAAACGTCGTCGTTAGGCAACAACTTTCCCTAATTTCAAATACGTTACGCCGAGATCAAAGCCGACTAATTCGAAAAGCCAAACTTAACTAAATTACCTGGATCATCGCGGATCCTTCCACGAAAGAAATGAAATAGTATCTATCTATCCATCCCACTTTCCCGTTTCATTCATGTAATGTGGCTCCACGAATCCATCCAATCACATTCCTCCTCGAATCACTTCCTGCCCTCTCATTGGTCCACGTCATCACTCCCAGAACCCTCTACCACTTTCCTTACCCAAAATTAACCCTCCTCTTCCCAACCAACACGGCACAACACGCACTTATAATTTCTTCTTCATTCCAAAACCCAACAATTTCAATTCCCAACTTCCACAATCATTCGTTATCTTATCACTCGAATTCAACAATTAAATTTTTGAACATCATCATCTTCTTCTCATTCTCCTTCTACGCTATTGGGTTCTTCTTCTTCTTCATACTCATCATTCTCTGATGCACGCCATGGCATCATCGCTTCTTCTTCCCCTTCGAATCCTCCCTCTCGCTTTCCTCCTCCTTCTTTCTCCCTTCGCCTCCGCTTTGCTTTCCTCTCCTGAAACCAGCACTCCTTACCCTAAGGCTTTTTCTGTAAGTAACTCTTTTTTAATTAATTTCTTCTCCAATTCTTATTTATTTTCTTCTTCCTTTTTTTTTTTCTTTTTACAAATTCTGGGTGATGTCAAATTTTGGGAAAGAATTTTTTTCTTTGAAAAAAATTGTTTTTGATAATGGTGTGTTATATGGGCATGTCTGCAGGATTTGAAGGAATCGATTGTGAAAGTATTGGGGTTTACAGCTGATGATTTCAAGATAACTGGACTTGATCCGAGGGACGCTGAGGTGGGGCATTCGGTGCAGTACGAATTTGATGTCGAGATTGATCGGAAAGTTATTCCCTTTAAGCTCCTTGAAGATGTGAACCGATGGGACTATGTGGATCTTCCCATTTTCCGGGTCGAGGAACCGGGTCAGGAAAACGGGTTGGTCCAGAAGAGCGGTTCGGGTAATGGGTTGCCCGTTTTGGCTCCCTTCCAGCTGGCTGGTCCCATGGAGCTGTGGATTCAGGATGCTAAGGACATGAGGCTCTCTCTCCCTGTTAGCCCCCTTTTCCTTTTTTTCTGTTCTTTTCTTTTTTCAATCATCATCATTGGTGTTTACTGGTTAGTTTAGCATTGCATTATGTCGTATGAGAGTGGATGCAGCTGTAAGGTTCATTCCAAATCAATTTAGCATTGTACGTGTAATTTGATTGTGTCGTGCTAGAATTCGAGTGGAACCTTTTTATGATTAGAGCTTAAGGCATGTCTGTTTGAGAGGTAAAAATTTGGCAGTAAAATTTTATAGATGAGTTTCTTGTGTAACTGTAGAATTGGCCCCCATTTTTATCCCAACCAAACACACCGCTAGAAGTAATGTTTTCAACTTTTCATTCCCCAAATTTATAATTGTAACTACTAACAAATTTATGTCACTACGTGGGAGTTTTAAAAATTGTAGTGTTGGTATGAATCCACTATGGTCTTAGATGACTCGTCTATAAAGATGGGTTACGATTAGATGCAACCAATGTTAGTTGATCCATGTAGCTGACATTATTCATTGAGAAAAGACTTGATTATTGTTGTTTATGGGTGGTGGTGAAAGGTCTATGCAATATGCATTGAGGTCTTGTGTCTTGGACTTGGATTTGGATAATGCGATAGTGTTTGTGATCCAATCTGACAAGATGTTGATTTTGTTTTTGCAGCATGATGTGGATGCTGGTGTGTTAAAGAAAGTGATTTTGGCTGATGGTGCAGTGGTTACTGTCAAAGGTGCAAGATCAGTTAGTCTTCGCCAGCCCCTTGATCTCCCCCTGCCTTTAAACCTGTCCCAGAATGGATTTGCTGCTGGCCTTCTAACCTTGGCTGAGCAGCTCCGTCACACTTCTCGTACGCAGGGTGCTCCCCTCCTCTCGCTCCGCATTGTCGGTCCTACATCACTTGCATCTCCATCCTCAACATCAGCCTCTTCCAACAGCAGGTTGAAGCTCAAACGTCTCGCACCTGGTCTTGTGGAGTTATCATCCCCATCAAACACCAAAACAGTTGAGACCCTGCCTACTACTGATCTCAAGGGTGAAGCCCCAACACTCCTGACTCCAACTCAGTTTACTACACTATGGCCTCTTGCTTCCCTTAATGGATCAAATGCCAATTTGTTGGGTTTTGAGAAGCTGCTGGCTTCTGTGCTAGGTCCTAAGGCTAACAAGAAGGGTTCCTTCAGGTTGTTGAAGGCAGATGTTTCTGCTCAGACCTTTGTAAAGATCGGTTTTCAGGCTGAGAAGAAGCTGAAGGAAGGAGATGGGGTCAGCTGGGAGGGTTTCCCTGAGTGGAGGACTAAGCCTGAGACTGTGAACATGCATTTTGAGGTGTTTGCCAGAGTTGATGGTGATAAAGTCATAGCAGAGAGTATCATGCCAGTAAAACCTGTTATTGTGGAGGATAACGTGGCGTCAAATGTGCTGACAGGGAATGTGTCCATGTCAAAGATACCAATAGTTCACCCCCCGCCCAACTACTTCACCTTGTGAGTTGTGGAGGGAGCTTGATTTTGTTTACATTCCCCAAAGGAATTGTAGAGGAGAGAGAGATTCTTGTTTTACTTTCATATATACATGATAGTTCAGAAAGTTGTAAAAATGTCAATGAGAAACTTTTTTTATTTGCCCTTCAGTATTTGCTTCTTAGACTAACACTGTTCATTTGTGACTTTTTCGGGGCTGAGATTTTGGTTCTGTTCTTCATTTGGTATGATAACTCGATTTTAAGCTAAGCTGGGTGATGGACTGATGTTCTCAAATTAACCCACTTAGAAGTAAGGAATTAAGCAAGTTCAGAGGACATGCTTTGTGAGTAATTTGAGATTCATGCCATTTTGGCTTAGATGAGAAGCTTAATGTAACATGTCAAATGCACATGATCAAAAGCAGCATTCATTGGGAATAATGGAAGCTCAAGTTTGACTGAAATTTTGAATTGACCCAAAATGTTCTCATTTTTTTTTCTTAAACAAAAAAGTTATTGTTAAAACTTATGGGTTATTTATCTGACACTATGAAAGGAAAGCTTTGAAAATTTGAGCTAGCTGTGTTCAAACTAGCTGCAGAAGGAAGAAACCTTGAAAATTTGCAGATTGGCTTCTGAATAAGCTTCTGTTTCTACCTTCTATACTCTACCGGAGGGACAGAGATGAAGGGAGTCAGTAGCTAAACTAAAAAACTTGAGAAGGCAAATGAATTCACACACAAAATAAAATGCAGCGATAGATAAATGAGAATATCTAAGTCAGACACTAACTAAACGTGGTAAATGGGAAATATTAAATTTGGATATCTGCCCAATCTTTTTCCTTTGCATGAAGTTTTCCCCATCTTGTGGCGAAACCAAATCTCTGGATCCTTATTATGTTACGCTTCAAATGAATATGGCTTTAAGAATTTCAGCTGAGATTCGAGCAGGCACTTTCGTGCCCCGTACTTCTGGATATTTCCTAGGCTGGTTCATGATAAGTGCCAGTCACTAATCAATATGTTAAAGAAATTTACATTCTGGTAAAATATAAGTTTACGGTAAGTCTTCAAGGTCGAGCAGCTTTTGATTCTCTTGTGTTTTTTTTTAGGAGAATATGGCATTGCAGTGTATTGGATCATATGTTGTCTGTTAATTGGGCATTGATTGTCCATGCCGTGACTGCTACGGGCCTATTTTGGTTTGCAGGGAAACGATACGGGTTCGACCAAAAACAGACATAGGACATGGGCTTATTTTATTGGAAAGGGCTCTTTTTGTTTTAGGTCAGCATTGGAAAGGGGCTATTTTTTAACCGAAAAAAGGGTTCTTCGAATCTTCAAAGGGATGACAATCGCTTGGAATAGGAGCGGAAGGCTTTGACAAAAAATGAAATAAAAAGGTTATTTGTATTCACAATACAGAGGATATTATATCAATTCACATCTCATTCATCATTAGATGAGATGCACAGCCTTGAATGAGGTCCACGCATCAACGGTTGATAAGATGTGAGTAGGCAATGTCTATCCAATGTGAGTAATAACATAACTCAAAATGAAAATGCAAAGAGTGGTCCCCTCCAAATTTTTCTTTGCCCCCATCCGTTCTCTATTCCTTTATGATATGATTGTGAGTTTGGATTTTAGAGGAAAATAGATAGGAAGGAAGGAGTTGTAATATAATTTTACACTATAAGTCTTCATTTTCTCCTTCCCTTCTAAAATCTAAACAAAAACATATTTAATAAGAGAAAATTCTCCCTCATCCCTAATCCCCAGTCCTCCTGAAAGATCTTTGGAGACCCAACAACATATTTTTTCAAAAAAAAAAAATTGTACAAATAGCTTAATCATTATGAGATTTTCCTTTCCAAAAAAATAAAACTTAAAAAAAAATTGCTCTAAGTTTTACGCTATTACATTATTATATACAACAATAAAACCTCAATTTTTTAATCTTTAAAGACAACACATTATCATTGCAAATTATTAAAATATCATCGGGGCATGGATCTTCTCCGAGAGGATGGAGACATAATCCTCATCCCCATTTTCAAATTGTGTCCCCATTCTTACCTTTGTGGGAAAAATTTCCCAAAAATAGCAATTCGAATGCGAAAATCTCCTAGATCCACAAACAATTTTGCATTACCAACCCAATTTCCAAGCAATTCTTACTTATTTTTTATTTGTTCTTTGGGTTGATTTGGGTTTGATTATACCTCTCGATAGTTGGCCCAAAAAATAAGCATGAACTTACCAATAAAAAGAATGAATGAAAGAAATTTTCTTATGATTAAGAAATTTATTTTTGAAAAAAAGTGAGATCTATTAATTGATTTTTTTTCTTAATTATTCTTTGCCTTTCATAATATTTATCCAGTTTAGATAATTTAATTTTAAAATATCTGTCAATTTCAATTTCAATAAAGTATTATTTTATTTTAAACTATCCCTAACTAATTTTACTCACTAACTATTATCTATAGCATGTTTACATTAGTTTTTCAAAATATTTTATTTAATATTATTGTACTATATTAATTAATATACATAATATATTAATCAATTTACTATAGTTTACATTATTATTAATTATTAATATCGTTTATTATATTTTTCAATGTCCGTACTTATTCTAAATCGATACTGGTAGATATTTTGAAAGAGGGGAGCAGTGACTTCAGTATTCAAAAGACCGGCAGTGGGTTTTGTCAGGTCAATGGGTCCGCAACATTTGTGAAGTTTGATTATAATCAATAGTCGGCCACGATGCAATCAATGATTTGAAAAAAACTCCAAGCGTCCAATTCGCAGAGTACATATTTGTTTAATATCTCTGTTCATATCACAATTTAATCATTAACGATGACCGCAAGCAAAACATACAATTACCAATTCCTGTATTCGTTGTTACTTATATACATATATTAAAAAATTAATTGAATAAACTCAAAATTAGATAAATTTACATATATTTTATAACACTAAAATAAATTTAAATATATTATACAATATTATCCTTATTACTTACTCCAACATTCTCTCTCTTGTATTTAATCTATCCATAAACTCCCCTTTTCTCATAGGAGTATTAAGAAAAAAATAATTAATATTATCTAAAATTCTTAAAATAATAGATAATAGTAAAAAAATAAAATTTTATTTATAGATACTTATTAAAGAATAGAGGTAGTAATAAATGTTAGACATAGTATGTGAAATTGTATGCATTAGTGATTTTGGTCACTAAAATTAAAAAGATTAATTTTTATGTTCCTGAAATTATAAAATATAAGTTATATTGGTGTAACCTCACAAATTTTATGACGTTTTATAATAACTCCATATCAGTGATATGTTGACATTTTACTTGATCTTTGCTAATTAAATTGCATGAAAATAAGAATAATAAAAGACTATAAGACGAATTTTACATATAAATGATATTATTAATATATTTGACTTATGTTAGCATTTTTACCCTATTATTCAATTATGTCCACTTCTAAGACCAAATAGAATGCTGATTTATTTTTAGTATATCATTTAACACAATTCATTTGAGAAAATATGATGACATATTAATGGAAATGAAATCAGGAACTAACTTGACTCTCATTTTTCAATTTGAGTGACTAAAAAGTTAATTTCAAAATTTTAAGGATTAAAATAACTAACGCATATAATTTTAGAGATTAAAATGAGTATTTAGTCATTTAAATCACCAACAAATTGAGAACATCAACTCACTAATACGTAATAACTCAATACGTAAAATTTAACGTTGACATGAAAAATAAATTTCAGCAATATAATTGTAATACTTTAAGTACACTGTTCCTTAAAAGAATTTAGAGTAGTATATGTATCCCTAGATAAATCCGGGACCACCATAGGGTTCCTTGGGATCCACTTATGTTGTAGGTAGGCCCACTTGAATTATTGCTAAAAAATGTGAGAAAACCACTCTGGAGGCTGTAACGGTCATGAATAGTAAGACAGTGCAAATGGAAAAAATCATATGCTCAGTGAGTCCTGCAACGCTCAAAATTTTCATAAAACCTCACTTTTCAGGGTTCGGACCACACAATACACCCGCACCCCAAAACTCGAGAATTTTTGCCTCCTAGCTCTGTTTCATCCTCTAAAGTCCATTTCTTTAATCTTTTTCTCAATTTTAACTTCGACCTTCCATTTCTAAGGCTTTGAGATATGTAGTTCTATTGATTTTGCTTCCTTTCCTTCAATATCTCATTATTTTGGGATGGTTTTCATGCCTATCAAGGGTATAGAGTTATTCCTTCATGTTAGAGATAATTAAAGTTGAGTTGTTTAGAAGATCTTAGAAGTTGATTTGGTGTTCTGTTGCTTCTATGATAGAGATCCTGGTGTCATTCCTACTCTAAGAAACTCTCAGTAGGACCCTCATCTTCTACCACTCCAAGTGAGTGGGTTCAAATTTGTAATCTCTATATTATTTATTATATCTATTTTCACTAAAATATGAATTAATATATGGTTTTAGAGTTTATTTTGAGAACTATCGAGACCTGCTTACTAGAATTTACAGTTTCCAAATTAGCATGAATTGTGTTTTTGAGAAAAACTCATGGGACTGTTGTTGATGACATGAACTTATAAGAACTGGATTGTGATTTTAATCATTTAAAGTTGATTTGATGATTACATGATTCCTGATCCTGGACAATTGATATGAACAAGGCTTTGAACAGTGGAATAGAAGACTTTGTGAAATTTAGGGAAAAGATTGAGATTTTTGGTTGGGCGGTAGCTAGGGAACAACACGTGTTACGGGTTAATCCGTTAACCTTGGTACCAAGTAGCTAAAGGCTAAAGATAATAGAGAATTTATTGTAACACTGGAGACGGTGATATGTAATACACAGGATGTAACCAGAGACTAATATTCAGAGTTTTGTTACGTCACATACATTGTGCGTAATAAGAGTAGAGATTTATGTTCTCTATTAGAATCCTGTTGAGTCAGTTTATAGAAAGTTAAGATTTTGAGTACATGGTTATGAATATGAAATGTTTTAGCACTTTATTACTATCACTGTGATTATGCTATTGTGTTTCTTCCCTTGGTGTCCAATGAAGGGGGTTCCAGGTGATGACTCATTACTTGAGTTTTGGCTACAAAACCCCTCTGTTCCATTTCATTTTCCTGATAAAGCAACTGTTGCGAATTCTTCTCAACCTTCTTCCTCCCAACAGCCCTAGATTTAAGCTGGTGAGTCCACTAGATGAAGGGTATGATGTTTTGGTTTAGAGTGTTCAAGTGCATCAGGACGGATCTTGTAAAGCATGTTTATGTTTTGCATGGTTTTGTATACTAAGTTGTTATTTTGGACTATATTTGTATAACCTTACCTCGCATGGTTACTTGTATATGATGAACTTTACATATATCTAACGATGTTATGAATTCCACCTTTGGAGACAGATTTAGAATTTCAGATTGATTATTATGATCTATCAGAACAAATAACTAATTTCTGAAATGGGAACTATATTTTAAACAATTTTATGATTTATTGTGCATATAGAGTATTACAGGTCATGAGATTACGTGAGAAGAAACCTAACGTGGTCACGTGCCTAAATTAGGTCGTGACAATAACTGGCAAATCATGTGCCTTTGTAATTTTTCTTTTCTTCTTCATAAAATTCTAGAAAACGTAAACTAATTAATTGAAATCATTACATGAAAACTACAAACTTGTTTAAAACCAAAAGTAAAAATCCAGTTTTAAAATTTCAAATTTTACTATTTCATTTGTAAAATTTAAAAACAAAAAACAGATTGAAAATAAAGAATGAAAATGAAAATTATCCTAAAACAAATATACACTTGTCTTTTGGGATTTTTAGCACACTGATTAAAAAAACTTATAAAACTTTCTCTAAGATTGCGACTTTTCCAATCTTGCGACTTTCCCAGTCTTGCTTTTAATTTATGAGCGCATTTAAAATTTATCATTTATTTGAGAATTAGGCTTTACAGGACCGAAAAATTAGCTCTTCAATTTGTCAAAGAAACTGGGGTGCGGCTTTGTGACTAACAAGCATTGATTACACATAGGACCTACTCAGTGGTTGAAACAAGTCAACGGAGCAAATTGAAATTACTTGTGGAGCAAAGAATTCAAAGATGGTAGGCATTTCTGGAAATTACTTGTCGACCATTTGATGTATTCTGGCCACAATTACATGACATGTGAGATAAAGAAAATGATTCCATCAATGGAAATTTTATAAATCTTTCTAGATGGGGGTCTATCTTCGGAGAATGATATCTTTGTTTAATAGTTTAGCTTTACGGTTATATTATTTATAGTCATTATACCATTTGGTAAGATATAAATTATTCAAGTAGTATTTACACTTCATCCAATAATTGATAGAATGTGATGGCAATCTTACCTCTATAAATACAATTAACATTCCTGTTAGCTTTATTGTGATCCGTGATCGGAATTAAAAGCGTGGCAAGGTTCAGAGCACGATTACAGTTGCTCCTAATCATTTTTTTTCCCTCTTTCTTCCTCATGACATTGTGAGTTTTTTCCGCTAGTTGGGCAGAAAACAGAGATATCCATTTAACCTAGATAGTTCTATTTTTCAAAAGGTGAAAGTGACGATCGATCATGGCTCGAGTAGCTTGATATTGTACCTACTCAAGCTGTTTTAAAAGAGGATATGACTATAGAAGGAGAAGTGTGATATCATTAGTTCAGTACGTTGTTAGCCAATGAACAGTTAAAGTTAGATAAGCATATCTTTCATTGCTTTGAAATTTCTCCTTCAATAATTACATTCAATAGTAACGTTCTTTTTGGAAGCCATGAAAATAAAAGAGTTTGGTTTTATTGTACTATTAAAATAATATTATTTAATAATGAATTAGAACATCAGAAACTAATTTTATTATTATGATATCAACTGGGTCGCCAATGGATTTTTTTTAATGATATCACATGTAACAGGAGTAACAACACATGGTTTGTTCACACGTATAACATGGAATTTAATATTTGAATAATATTTAAATAATTTTTAATATTTTATTCTTCAAAACAATTAACTTAAATAATAAATATAATTCTTTAACTTGAACTTTTAAAATAATTGACAAAATATTAGAATAAAATACAAAAATGGTCATTCTATATCTTAGAGAAATAAGCTCCATATACAAAACAATGCGGTGCTATTATAAGGGGTGATTTGTAAATTGGACAGATGCCCAATTTAATTTAATTTAATTTTCATATGATGAAGTTTAAATTTATGATATTAGGATGAACTATCTAGTTAAATCCTTCACCACAATAAGCGACTAGGTCTAATCTCACCTCTTAAGACCTGATTAAATTATATATCAAAATGATATATAAAAAAATATATTGGATAAAATTATACATTATGGATGCACCAAGTAATAAATAAGCTCACAATATATATTATATAAACTTATATTGTCAGATCTAATAGTGTTTCTATGAGGTACTTAAGTGTTTAATTTTCTATTGATATAAGGAGTTTATTATCAGAGGATTGTACACGTGTTCTTTAAAATTTTTTGCGAGCCTCGGCGCTTTACCTGATTTTGGTGGGATAATCGCGATACCTAATTATTTATTAGAAAAGAAAAAGAAAAAGAAAATTGATAGGCTTGACCGACAAAAGGATGGTAGCATGTCACGTGGAACCCAGTGAGCCACGGAGTCAACCTTGGCGGCCACGGGAGGAACACATGCACTCACTCACACGACATCACTGTCATTCCCGTTTCATCAAGGACGCCTTCGGTCGTTGCCTTGTTGTCATTAACATCACAATAGTTGTTGTCAGTTAATATAGATTACTGCTCCCCATTTTATAATAAATATTTATTCATTTAAGTTATTTATATTAGTATTAATTTTTTCTCCTCCATTTGTACACTCATAAAAAATATATTGGATACACAATTAACATATTTATTAAGATGAGTAATAATGATTATATAAAAATAGTTTTATTAACTTATATATATTTTTTTACATTTGTCAAGACATTCTTTTATTTTTTCTTAATATGTATATTATTTGATTTTTGACAATTATTGTGAACTAAAAAGAGTATATGTTAATATATACTATAGTTATTTATCTTAATTTTTATTTAAAAGTATAATTTATCAACCATTACATTTTTCTTCTTTAAGTATTCATCACCAATAACAATGACTAATTATTTAGAGACATGGATCTTATAGACTTCTAACCATAAGACCCTTTTCATTAACACTTATCAATCATTATGTTTAATCTTTATTAACACATATCGGGGCTTTTATTAGCAAACAAATTGAGTTTATTTTTGAAAGTACTAAATAACATATATTTATTATTAAGTTATCTACTAAATTAAAATTATGATTCATTTTGATTAACTTCAAAATTAATACATATTTATTTATCCACTCTATTGTAATACATCGTGCACACGTGTTAATCGATAAATTCCGTATGGTCATAGAGTCTCTGAAGACGTGTTGTCAAAGGTGATGCGTAAAAGGGCTAAGGATTCAATTTGGGTCCTGTTGTTGCAAATTTCTACAGAACCTGCGAGTAAGCCAAATATGCAAGTGCAAAACGATGCAGCTTCGTTTAATGAGCCTCCACCCCTTTAAAAACCTTTCCCCTTCGGCTTCTCAGAACTGAAAACCCTTGCTTTCCTTCTTCCTTTCCACCATCTCTCTCAACCCCATTCCATTCCTCTTCCCCAAAGCTCAAAGGTAAGTTTGGTTTGTTGGTTTATGCTCCATTTCCTCCAATCTTTCATGTTCTAAAGTTTAGGTTGCCATTGTTCTCTCTTTGTTGTCAAGTAGAGGATGCTCCCCTAATGTTGTTAGAGTAGATCTAGAGCTAACTAGAGAGTATTAGAGATTAATTTAGAGTTTATGATTGCTCTAGAGTTGTTGGTGTCATTTCAAGCTCTTAAGGTCAAGTTGGTGGTGTCCACATACTCAACCCCAATCAATGAGTGGGTTCAAACTCATGACATTATTTTTAGTCATTATGAGTAGGTTTATACATTATGATTGCTTATATGAAAGTAGATATGAGAATATGATTATTACACATGATGTTGAAATAGCAAAAAATTATGATTTTGATTATAGCAAGAAAAATGTGTTTTAAGAAACTCATGGGACCATGATTGTCATGTTGTATATTATATGGAAGTATATTAGTTTGAAATATGATTTTAGAAATTTTCGTTTTCGTGATAAGTTCAAAAAAAAAAAAGAGACTTATGATGAAACATATATTTACCAAAATACCAAATTGTAAAATATATTCTTATGAATTTATGACACTATTATGTTTTTTAAGATTGAGATTTCAAGCTATGTTTTAGAATACCAAATTAAAGTATATCCTGGACAAATATGAAATAAGAGTATGACTCATTTTACGAATAAACATGTTATATGACTTCCAAGTTTTATGATTATGAACTCCAAGTGTTTTGAATTTTGATATTAGAGTTTTTAAGTATATGAAAATATGTTAGTTTAAAATATGAATTTAGAACTTCAGTTTTATGGTACCAAGAGGTATGGAATTCAGTATGATTCATATAAACTGCTAGATACATATTTATGGGCTTGAAATTGGAATATCAATAAGCGGCCGATCTCTTGGCCATGATTTTCATAACCACAGTTATGCTAAAGTCATATTACTAGAGTTATATGAATCCAGATCTCTAGAACTAAGAATTTAAGAGTTTCAAGATTTCCGTTAGGGCTCTTGTTGAGGGACTGAGCACCCACTCATCAATTATGGTTTTTGTCAAACTAGTTTAGTCGGTAGGTATAAAGAGGATAGACTGTAGTTAACGACAGTTATTCCGTGACCTTAGTATACCAAGGCCCACCAAGGGAAATTTTATTCTATTTCAGATTAGTCTACCAAGGACATGATTCGGATCGTTAAGAATATAAATAAAAGCTCTTATTCGCTAGGGCTGAGCGACACTTTACAATTACAATTTTATAGTTATTATTATTATTATTATGTTCAACATATTGTTTCTCGATACTTTGCTGCACCTCAATTAAAATGGTTTCATGCTTATAAATGGTTGTTTATAAATCTACGAATGAAAAGTGTTTTCCTAGCTACTTATGTATATAAATACAAATGATTTATGTTGTTACATGTATATTGCATTATATATAATCTTTGGTTATCCATGTCGGTAATGAGTGAGAATTCACTCAAGTCTGTTGACTCACACTTCTCCCTTTCTCTCATAGTTGCAGGTACAAGTCAGGGTTAGTCTCAGCCCTTTGGTGACAACTTCCAGTCGTGAGCCTTATTTTGGAGTAAAACTTAGTTTAGGTTCATGTTAATATTAGAGTACTCCAGTAGATGTATAGAAGGATCCAAGCTATGTATTATTTTCAGGTTTTGTATTAAATTTCAGTTTGAAACAGTTATGTATATGTTTTCAGTTTATAAGTATGGATTTGAAATTGTAGTTTTTGATTGGAATTATGTAACAAGCTATAAATGAATTTACGATTCAATTTAAGTGTTAGATTGATTTTCAGAGTATGATTAAAATGTTTTCGAGCTTTATATGTCAAATATTTCAGTTTTATGATTCCATATATCAAATTTTGAATAAAGATTTAGATAAAGATTTAGATGAAGTTATGTTTTAGAATAAAAAGTATGTTATATTATGCATATAAGAGATTCAGAGGTCACGGGTTTATGTGGGGATGAGATTTCTAATGTCAATCATGTTTCAAATCGGGTGGTGACAAAGATAAGGTTAAATAAATTTTTTCCTTTATTAACGTCTCTCCTTATCATCCTTTAGGCCAATTACCTTTTTATTTTTGGCACAGACACATCAATTACTTTTAAGTAGTGCCATAGTTTAAAAGGACTTCATATAAACTATCAATCAACTACAGATACTTAAAGAAAAAGTATTTTCAATATTTTTTGGTTTTTTCATAAACAATTGATTTTTTATGTATATTTTATTAAGTATTTGTCAATATATTTTTTATTTCATAAAATTTTTATTAGTTTTAGTATTAAAATGAAAATAAAATTAAAATTATAGATAATGATGATTAAATTTAACTTTGATACACTGACAATATAAAAAAATTATACATTTTCATCCACGTGTATACTATTAATAAGACTTTTAAGATGATAGATGGTTAAATTTAACTTGTTTATTAATATGTCAATATATGATTGAATACCGTGTAATTCTCTCTTGTTTCTAACAATAATACTATATAAAAATTAAATTTGTGATGATTTTTCGTTATTGTGATACTTTACATGAAGTTATGCATAATCTATTAATTTTGTAAATTTTTTTGTACTTCTAAATTTATATTGGTCGCAATGAAATATGAATTTAGGATATATCCAAATCTCTCTTCACTAGTCCAGTTCTAGTAGCTTTTCAAATTTTGTAAATAATTATTTGTTACAGTTGCATAGTTAATAATAAATTTTTATTTAATTTATGATTTATAAGAATTTCCTAAATGACTATATTATTTTTTGTTCTTAGTGAATGATTATTAAAATAATATTCTTTTTGTGGTATATGTGAAAGTGAAATCATAAAAAATTGTGTCAGCAGTTATTATTTTATAATATGAGATTTTTCGTTTTCACAAAGTAGTCATTACTTTTATAAAAAAAAGTATTTTTAGTCTATTTCGTTCAATATGATGGTTCTTTTTCTAAATAAATTTATATTTTTAATAATTTAAACATGTTATATATTTTATGGTTAAATCTTTTTTATTGGTGACCTTTGTTATAGATGCTGAATAAGTTGGTTTTATTATCGTTACGTGGGTTGATGAGCAAATTCACAGCCCCACAAATCGCTCGGTCTCACTGCAGACAAGTCTCTCTCCCTTTAGTCCACAATCATGACGTAATTAGTAACCAAAAGTTGCGGCTCTTTGGCCTTTTTTGGTTTTTGGGTTACGGAAGATATATTATACTAAAACACCTTGTGATATGACTAATTATTAGCTCATCATTTCAATCAGATTTTACTGATTGTAGTTATATTTTCATGCATTCAAGATTTTTATTCAAACTTGAAACCCTACCAATACCAAGTACTAATGATGAGTTTAAAGTTTGACACTTCCTCTCCTTTGAATATGATTGCTTGCCTTTTCGCACATTAAACATAGAAAAATTCATAAATGATTTTTTTTTCTTTGTTAATGTGAGGGAATCTATAATACTAATATTCTAACTATTATAGGAAAAGTTTTATATGTATCGCTCATAAAACAACTTATGACTATAATTTTTATAACCTTGATCATTAATTATTTTGTTATAAAAATCACCTTTATATCTATTTCATTAATACAACATAAATATTTCACATTAAATATTGGATTTCAAACCATTAAAATTCTTAATTTAAATTATATAACTGATCAAAATATGTCAATCTAAATTATTTATCATTAAAATTAAAATGAATATTCACATGATACATATGTTTTTCTATTTTCTTTATAATATATTTTTATTTTTTTCAATTAAAAACGTGTTTTTCCATATTAATTACAAAATTTTAAATTTTGAATTCACCTTGATATTTTGAATTTTGGATTCAATAGATTACTTAATTTCTATTCCACAACAAACCAAAATCTAATCAGATTAGTGCAAAAATAAAAATGGAAACAAAAACTATTGTTACCAAGAAATGTCTACTATAATCGAAGTATAAACCCCTTAAATTACTTCTATAATATATAACATATTCATTGCTATAAAAGATAACCGCTTATACTAATTGAAATTAAAACCCTTAACTTCTCTTAGAATTTGCAATATTAGTTTGTTACTAAGATCTTTATTGCCTAAAACTTTAGTGTGAAATGCTAACATCTTATTTCATTTCTCCCTCTATTCCACAACTTTATTTTCTCTTTCATTCTTCCTCTCATATTTTCATATTTTTCATTTCTTTTCATTCATTATCTTTTAGTTATGTCAAAATACATTAATTTACTTTATCTTTTAATTTTCTTCTTTGTGGTTTATATTAAGGAATAAGAATTTGTAGGTTAGAAAATTCAAATGTTCCACCATTCTTCTTTGAAGCTCTTTTCTTCTTTGTGATATTTCTTTTCTTTTTTGTACAACATTATTTTATGTTTATTTAGTATTATTTATTTATTTATATATTTAAATGTTTCCTCAATGAAATAAAGATTTGATTTTTTAAGTTTTGTTAAAATAAACTAATTTATTTATCCTTTTCATTTCATTATTTATATTCAATTTATTTATACCTTTCTTCTTTGTAATTTTTTTTGGTTTTGTATAGAGATTTATGTTTATTTAGTCTTTTACTTTGTCTATATATTTTAATTGTCTTTTTTATGTTTTGTACACAAGACAACCACTAAACTGTATGTCAACTGCATATTGTTCAATCTTTTGTGTCAAAGGTAATTGTATTTTTCATAAATAATTTAATAAACATTTTATTGAATTTGAGATTAATTTTATTATTGCATAAACGAGTATTAATGATTTTATAATTTTTTCTTTTCAAAATTTGAAGCCACAATTAAGTAAAGGAGATGTTATTAGTGGACTATCTCAACTGATCATTTTACTAAACTTAAGGTAGTAAAGATTAAGGACTAAGAATATTGAAAATTGTGTTTGGTTTTACTTTGAATTTTACCTTTGATTTTATTTTGCTCATTTGTTTGACAGAACATTTATATGAGAGGGAATTATACATTTTTGTGTCGAGAACAACACTTTCCTTAGTTAGTGCATAACCAAGTTAGCTGATGATTCCAATAGCAACATTAGACAAAATGCATAAGCTAATTTCCATTGAATTTGTTTATGCTATTCCACCTTCTTCAATTTATTTTTTCTTCATTATTTTATAAGGCTTAAAGATTGTTGAATTCAATATATACATAGCCATTGAGTTAAATTTCAATTCCATTTACAAACACTAATTATGGAGAATGAATAATATTTTGGAACAAAATTATATTTCTTATTTAAAATTTGTATTGTGCATTAACGTTGTACAAATTAATTGTTAACTATTATTCTTTTTTATTTTGATATGAATTGAATATACTGATATATGTATAGCTATATTGATTGATTTTTCTTCCAATATATGCATTTATTGTTCCATTTTCTTTTCTCAAGCTAAAACTTTTAATTAATTGATAAAAATTAAAATATTATTTTTTGAATATATATAAATCCATATTTATTTGTGTTTACTTTTTTAAGGTATAATAATTATTAATATATTATTTTATTTAGAAAAATATAATTGTTGATAGATTGATGATTTTATTTTCAAATCTCCACCTAACTATTTAAGTGACAAAATTCATTTTCTAGTTCATAAAAGCTAATATTACACACACACACACACAAACTAGAAACACAGCAAAAATTAATAATAAATAATATTATTTCCTTTTTTTATAAGCCTAATATTATAACCTTTAATTGATACTGATATCCATATCAATAAATAACATATACATATTAATAGTATTATTATCCTTTTCATTATCGTTTTTAAAGTTTTTCTTTTTTGAAATTTTTTTAATAAATCCATGAATACATGTAGATATTTAAATCTAGTAAAAATGAGGAATTCAATCACAGGGATGAAGATGGGGATAAGAGGAAAATTCTAAATGAGGATGGGGTTGGCAAAAAAGTTTCTAACTTCAAATCTAAAGCTTTTGAAAATCATGTGTGTGTGTGTGTGTATATCTCACAATGCCATATTTAATTTTTTGAAACTTAAACATTTCAATTTATCAATTCCTTTAAAAAAAACTTCAATTTTTCAAAATTAAAATATTTTAAAAAAATCAATTCCACAATTTATACTTCTTTGATAGTGATAGTAATTATTTATTAATATTTAAAAAATTAAATAAATACAATACTTTTTAAGTTGAAAATAATTATCTAATTGATATACTACTTCAATAATTGATATAAATTAGAATTATATATGATTTTTTTTACTAATTATAACATATTAATTATAATATATATTTTTAATTTTAATTTGGATTATATTGTATTAATAGTATTTGTTACTATAGATATTTATATATTGAATTTCAAAATATTTTTAATTTTTCTATTTTTGAATTTTTTAATAAATCCATGAGTACCTATAGGATTCAAATCTCTACAAGGATGGGAAATTGAGATATGAGAATGGAAATAGAGATAAGGATCGGAGTAAAATTCCAAATCAAGACGGGGGCGTGGGACATGTCCCCTTCTCATAATACCCATTGTTATTCATATAAATGACTCATGATATAATCAAATTATCCACTTATTCTCTTTCATTTTTCAACAATTTCAACTTTCGAAATGTGCAAAATATCATAAAAAAGGCACTTTGTTATTAGTTATAGGTCATCTACTGGGATTTTTGCAGCCTTATAAACTTGATATTCAAAATAAGATATAAAATAGAATGATTTTATTTGTTTAATTATTTAATTATTAACTTATTTTCAAAATAAATTTACATATTCAATTTTCTATAAAATATATGTAAATAAATTATTATTTGTTTTTCTTAATAGTCAACAAATTATTTTTTATTATAATCTTGTGCAATGCGGGTCAACAACTAGTGAATGTTAAGCAAGGAGTACATATGCCCATGAAAAAGCAACACTAGTAACCTCCATAATCCTCAATATCCACAAAATCATCTTTATAATTCATATGATCCAGATTATTCTCTTTAGGTAGACACACTTGGAATAAACCCCATGTATGATTTTTTTTTTCGATGAGTAAAGCATAGCTCAACCACTCCAATTTGAAGAGGAGCATAGGTTTAAAGTACACATATAGATCTTAAACACCAAAACGGAAAAGAAAAATACCCATATTAGTCATATCTGAACAAAACACTCCAACATCAGAAAAAGAGGAGACGAAAGAAAATCAGAATAGAAACAAAAAAGTCCTGAGTGTGGAACCTATGATCGCAGTAGCTATGATAGGAGAAAATACACCCTGTGTATGAAAAGGCCACATCCATTCCATAACGAGCCAAAAAAGCATTGATGATTTGGCTTGACATTATGACAAAAAGTCACCATCACATCAGAACATATTCTCGCATATCCTAACACCTCACTAAGCCTAATTCTTCCACCTTAAGTTTTAATATTATTAGTATTTTAAACAATAATTAGATAACGTAATATTATTATCTTGTAATCTGAAATTTTATAGAACTTTTTTTAACTTATGATTATTTCTCATTTATAGTTCTATTCTGGAATAATGTATACCAACTGTAAATCATGCATCTGATAGATTCCAGGAAGAGGTGGGTCACAATGGACACGCTTAAATACCAAGTCTTTCCTAGCCAGAACCTTTCCAAATCACACTTTTACAGTAATACACTTTCTTCAGCAATCCAAGGATAATTTTTTAAATGACAAAGAATATTTCTTTTCTAACATATTACTATTATTTGTTAATCAGTAGTTCCACAGTTTAGACAACCATCATCTATAGAAATATACTTCACTACTAACATCAATCCATAGGATACAATACATATTACACATTCAAGATACATTAAGGAAAACTTTAATATAACAATATAATATAACTAAAGTCTAGTAACAGATAGTAAAGATTCTATCTAGCACACATAATAGAATCTGATTATTTAGAAACTAAGTCCAAGGCTACATCCATTTCACTTGATGACGATCCATGTTATCTGGAAACATCAAAGAAAGGGGTGAGAGAAGTCTTCCAGTAGGGTGATGTTTCAGGGGAGTCCATTTCATCCCAAAAATACTAAGAATAACACGGAAGTGCAATAAAATGCAATCTTTTATATAACTCAAATTATATTTTACTAATGTCAAGTAAGATAGAAGTACACAATATCAATCATAATAAAAGTTCAGATAAAAGAAGTGTCATAAATAATCATGAGTATACTTAAGCTCCCTTTTATAGTATCATGTTCTTTTCAAATGATTATAGTCTCCAAGGTTTACTTCATATTAGATCTATGAAGCTCTCATTCCTGGGCGTAGCATCGAGTGATGAATCCAAGTCTTTGTCCGCTAGCATGACGGGGCCCAAGGTATCACTATAACGTACACCAAGTCCTTCCGCTCAAGGGCGGACAGAGGTGTCGTTTTGGGTAAAGCAAGTGTACAAAGTCCTTATCGGCTATAAGGCGAGCCAGAAGTGTCACTTATTTATGTATTCATTTTACATAATGCATACAATATACATAAAGAATGAAAATTACATAAAGTTTACATGATTTCTTTCATATTTACATATAAACCACAAAATTTTTCATATTTACACATAAAGTCCAAACAACATAGGATTCCTAAAATACTTATAAAACTCATTTTTCTCACAATTATTATTGAAGCACCAAATCACACTATTTTTATAAATTCATTTCCTTTATAATAAAATATACTTAACTTAGTTTTTCATCATATGATAATTTATTTTCAAGTAACAATATGTTACTAATTCCATAAGCCTAAATACACCCAAAATTATTTCCAATCTATCTTTAGAAAATATGTAGGTAAATTACCTTTACATGTTCAATATAAGTAAAAAATATTTTTATAGATATAAAGATATAATTATAGGGTAAATAAAAGAGCAATAAAATCTAAGAAATATTTAAAAATAAATAATTAAAATTATACCCAAACTTTAAGAAATCACTTCAAGCATGAATCTAGTTAGTTTATATGTCATATTCCTAATGGGACCTTAACTTAAATCTTTGTAAATAATATTTCTTAATGTTAATAAATTTATATTCAAGTCAAATATTTATAATCCAAGGTCCATAGTCCAATATAAACATAACACATAAACCAAGCTAAATATTACATGCTCAAAGGTTTAAAATCCATTCATTATAATGAATTAAATACAACACTTTTTATGAACCAAAAATATTTTATGATCAAATACATAATGAGGTCAAAATCAAGCTATATTACCTTAAAATTTCATAACTTGTGCACAAAACTTTATTAAATGAAAATACATGGTTCAACAAATTTAGACAACATTGAAATATTTGAAGAAAGCATAATCAAAATTTAAATGATCTTAAATCATACTTTTCAACCATATAAGTAAACAAATAAATATACATCATATACACATAGATTAAGTATTTTATGTCACAATCTTTAAATCATTCAAACATATTAAAACCATAAACACAAACTTTGAGTATCATAACAACATCATATATGAAAATCATGCATGAAGCTTATTAGTGAAAGAAAAACCCCTACTTGTTCTTGGAGCTTTAGAACTTAGCAATACCCACGCTAGATCAGCAACTTCTTCAACTTTTCTAAACCTTCTCTAGGGGTTCTAATTCATGCATAAAGGCTGGGAAGTGTTGAAGTTAGATGGTGATAAGAAGAGGTGATAATTTGGAGGTGATTTGCTAAATATTTGTAAATATTTTTGTGTGAAAATAAAGAAAATGAAGAGAGAAATGATGGCAATGAGTGTTGATAGATTTTGGGCAAGAAGAATGAAGTGTGGAGTGATGTTTAGAGGGGTGCTATTTATAGAAAAAGTTTAGGATTAAAATATTACTAATTTCATAATTTATTTATCATATTTGATTAGTTAAATATTAAAACTAACACTAAATAATTTAATAAATTCTCAATTATCATTTAAAGACATACTAAAATGTTAATGAAATGATTTAAATTCATTTATTAAATTTTAATATATTTAAATATAATTTAATAATTAATTATTCAAAATAAGGTAAATTTGCTTATACTAGTTCATCTTAATTAAGTTAATTAATTAGTAAATGACTTATTTTTTTATTCAAACATCATAATAAGATTATTAGAGATATAATACAAGTATTCACGAAATTTATATAATTTTCTATAATTATTTATATTTTATTTGATATTTTACACTATTGCTAGTTTTATTAAGAATTAATTATTAATTAACTAATAATTTATTTAAATATTATTTTTTTTCTTCTTTGGCAGCCTATAGGTTTGAAAAACATGTCTAATAGAGTTATAGAGGGTGGAAAGTTGTCTTGAATGATTAATATATGAAAATGACAAATTTTGCATGTTTATCTTAAAGTTATATATACTAAATAATTCATAAAATCATCATAAAAATTAATTTTCCTTAATCTATTGTTAAGAACATGTTTTCACCTTATTTATAAGTTATCTATAATTTTCGTGAATTTTTTCTATAATTTTTAGTATTTTTAATATATCTTTACCTTAATTAGGTCTAATTTGAGCTAATTAAAATAATTAATTATCTATAAATAAAATATATAAATTTTATATAGCAGCCCATGTGAATTTTGAGCTACCTAACATGATAAGGAGACAAGCTCATCTTTGTTGAAATTTTTAGTCAAAGTTTGGTTGGTTGTTGAATAATTATAATATGAAAGTTTGACCATTTAATTTTATTTTTTAAATATATATTTTTTCTTCCATGTGGCTGATCTAGGTGTTAATTAATTGGTTTAGTATTATCAGCAAGATAAATCAAGGTTTAGGAAAATTTATCTTAAATTTTAAGTGATTATTTAGGTAATTTAAGCTTTAATTAAGTCAAAATTAATTAATTAAAGATCAATATGATTTTTAACACTATCCATAGCCTAATGGAGAGACCTATTTCATGGTCCTCATTATTTAATATCATAACTTAGTAAAAAAATTTTTTATAAGACTTAGAGTTATTTTTTAGGATTTTTCAAAGTTTATTTTATACTCCACAATAGGTTATTTTTGTGCAATTATGCTAATATTATACAAAATTACTTAATATTTATATTTATGATCCAATTTATGTTTAAGGTATATTTGTAATTTTTTATCATTTTTTTTAATAACTTAATGACATTTTCTAAGCTTTTCTAATATTTCTTAACTTTTCTCCAGCTAATTATGTTATAAGTTTATTTTCTATCCTCTAATGGCATCTTTTGTAATTTTAATAAAATCCAATGGAATAATTAAAATTTTACATTTTGGTGTTAAGTTCCAGATTGTACAACTATTAAGTTTTGTAATATTTTAATTATACATTTTTTCAATAATTATCCTTAAATATTTCTTGCCTAAACAAAATCCGCATACTATCAAAATAAAATGTTATAACAAAGTAACACTATATTAAGAAAAATTTGGGATGTTACATATACCACATTCAATGAAATCAAAATCCAAAGTAAAAACATGGCAAGAAGCAGTGTCCTTTAACACTCTAAAAAGAAAATTAGAACCTCCCTCTCCAATCGCGAACCTCTCAATGTTTGTAATAAAGGAATCTGGAGAATGGTATCTTATCACACTAAGCTTATGTCCAAAAACCCAATCTTTGAAATATGTTCTTGATTTCCAACTCCCAATTCGGCTTGAAATTATCAAAGAAAATTCGATTATGAATCCACCAAATGGACAAACACACCACATATGAAAGTGAAATCCATAATTTTTATCAAAACTCCAAAAAGGGGTGCCAAGCCACGCATCAAAGAATACAACGGATCTTGTGGTAAGCACCAAAATATATGCCATTTCTGAACAAACATTCCAAATACAAACCAATCTTTGAAAGGAGAAAAAAAGATGTTGAAGCGATTCTTGACCAACACCACACAAGGGGCAAGAAGAATCAGATGATGTAAGACAATTGATTCTATGAAGCCTTCGTGTTTGGTCTTCTTTGAAGGATAAACCACATAAACAATTCAGCTTTAGGAAGAGCTAAGCATTTCCATGCTTTCTTTCCATCTAACCATTCAGAACCCATGTATGATACAAATTAACCTTTTTTTTTACTAAAACCCCAACTTAATCTCTAGATTTATAGTAGGAGATAAATTAGTCCCTTAGATTTGGAAAATCCATACTAATCCCTTTGTAAAATTGTTATTTGAGCTGTGTTGTATTAGCTTACTTACATGTCAGTTAACTTGTTTACTTATAGTTAATTTTCACAATGGTTAAATTGTCTCACTCCTCTAAACGAAGTCGTTTTAACATTCTTTCATCTTCTCTCTTATCATAGCTCTCTGCTTAGAAAAAAAGATTTTGACTTAAGTTATCATTAGTTTTGCACAACAAAAGAGTTAGGTAAGTTAAAGCATCATGAAAATTAACGAGTACACGTAATCAAGTTAACAGAATACTTGGACATTTATTAACAGTTAGATAACAATTTGATAGAGGGATTAACTTGTACATGTTTGTGAAATTTGAGGGACTAATATAAAAATTTTCAAATAGAGACAATTAGTCCCTTACTATAAATTTGAGACTGATTTGGATATTTAGTTTTTTTTTTTTTTTGTATGAACTGATCTTTCGTGAAGGGTTTGTGCACTATGAATGAAGTGTTAAATTCAAACCTCTACCATTAATGTAACAAAAAAAAATAATAATAAATTGTGTAATTAAAAAATAAGAAAATATTATTTATACTTATAATGTGTGTGAGATATTTTGCTAATATCCTCATATATATTATTAGAAAGAATGTAACTCTACTTAATTTAAATCATATACTCATATGACCAAAAATATAAATATACCGATATGATATCTAAGTAATACGACTCTTAAAAATATGGAGGGCAGGATCATGCAAATCCACACACATGAAAGTCAAATCTTCCAACACCCAACACCCATATCTGCCCCCATTGCAAGCCAGCACCGTCCTGACTTGAACCCTTCTTTGTCCATTAGCGTACCCATGATTTTCCTTTTCCTGCATGTGAGCCATTTTCTTATCCAATGTGAAACAACAACCACCAAAAAAAGGAAAACCCAGACCTTCCAACTCAACAAGCCGCCCTTTTTCTTTCTCATTCAAACTATCCCATTTCCAGCCATTTTCCTCACTTCCACACTGAACTCAATATCAACCAACAACCACCAAACCTTCGCCGCCGGCATGTTCGCAGGAAAATTTATCCGCCATGGGTCGCAGCCCATTATTATCGTTATTATTCTCAATGCTCTGTTTTTCCTCTGTTTCGTAGCTTCCTCTGACTCAGATGAGCTTCAGTTGCTTCTGAAGTTCAAGTCCTCCATCCAAAGTTCAAATGCAAATGTCTTCGGTTCATGGACACAATCAAATTCTCCTTGCGACTTCACCGGGATTGTGTGCAATTCAAATGGTTTCGTCTCAGAAATCAACCTTGCCAAGAAACAACTAGTGGGAACTCTTCCATTTGACTCGCTTTGTGAGCTTCAATGGCTTAGGAAGATTTCTTTGGAGTCCAACCACTTGCATGGCAGCATCAGTGAGGACTTGAAAAAGTGCACAAACTTGCAATACTTGGATTTAGGTGGAAATTTTTTCACTGGGGCAGTACCTGATTTGTCAACTTTTAACAAGTTAGAGTACTTGAATTTAAATGCAAGTGGAACTTCTGGTGAGTTTCCATGGAAATCATTGGAGAATTTAACCAGCCTCACTTTCTTGAGCCTTGGGGATAACCTTTTTGAGAGAACTCCATTTCCTTTGGAGGTCTTAAAGCTTGAGAAATTGTATTGGCTTTACCTCACAAATTGCAGCATCACTGGGAATATCCCATTGGGTATTGGAAATCTAACTCAGCTTGAGAATATTGAGCTTTCTGATAACCAGTTAACTGGTGAGATTCCTGGTGATATTGTGAAGCTTCAAAAGCTATGGCAACTTGAGATTTATGACAACCATTTGACCGGGAAAATCCCAGTTGGGTTTGGTAACCTCAGCAGTCTTGTCAACTTTGATGCTTCCAATAATCAGCTTGAAGGTGATCTTTCTGAGATAAAGTCATTGAATAAGCTTGAATCATTGCAGCTCTTTCAGAACCAATTCTCAGGAACAATTCCAGAAGAGCTTGGGGATTTGAAAAGCCTCAGAGAACTTTCTCTCTATTCTAACATGCTGACTGGTCCTCTTCCCCATAAGCTTGGTTCCTGGGAAGGCATGCAATACATTGATGTTTCAGATAACTCACTTTCTGGTCCTATCCCACCTGACATGTGCAAGAACAACCAAATGATTGAGCTAGCACTGTTGAACAATAGCTTCACTGGAACTATACCTGAAACATATGCGAATTGCTCATCCATGGAACGTTTCCGTGTGAGTAGGAATTCACTTCATGGTGTTGTTCCTTCAGGTCTATGGGGATTGCCAAATATGGAGATAATTGATGTTACAATGAACCAGTTTGAAGGCTCAATAACATCTGATATTGCAAAAGCGAAATCTCTTGCTCAATTGTTTTTATCTAACAATAAGTTCTCAGGTGAGTTACCGCTGGAAATCTCAGAAGCTTCTTCGTTGATATCAATTCAGTTAAGTTCAAATAAAATTTCTGGTCACATCCCAGAAACCATTGGCAAGTTGAATAAGCTAACCTCTCTTAATTTGAATATGAACAACCTTTCTGGTGCTATACCAGCTTCTATTAGTTCTTCTGTTTCTCTTAATGAAATATACCTTGCTGGTAACTCTCTCTCTGGGGAAATACCTGCCAGTATCGGATCTCTACCTACCCTCAACTCATTGAACTTGTCCTCAAATAGGCTTTCTGGTGAGATCCCATCAAGTTTATCATCTCTGAGACTCAGCCTTCTTGATTTATCGAACAACCAGCTGTTTGGTCCCATACCAGACTCACTTGCTATTTCAGCTTACAAAGATGGGTTCATGGGGAATCCTGGCTTATGCAGCCAGACTTTGAAAAGCTTCCAGCCATGTTCCTTGGAGTCCCACGGCTCTAGGAGAATCAGAACCATTGTATTGTGTATGATTGCTGCTTTAATGGTTCTTCTTGTTGCTCTATCCTATATCCTATTCATGAAACTGAAGCAGGGAAAGTTTGAGAAGCCACTGAAGACTAACTCTTGGGATTTGAAGCGGTACCACGTGCTAAACTTCAATGAGAATGAAATCATTGATGGGATCAAGGCTGAGAACTTGATTGGCAAAGGAGGATCAGGTAATGTTTACAAGGTTGTGCTCAAAAGTGGTGAAGAATTCGCAGTCAAACACATATGGACTTCGAATCCAACTGACCGGGGAAGTTGCAGGAGCAGCTCAGCTATGCTGAAAAGGAGTTCAAGGTCACCTGAGTTTGATGCAGAAGTGGCTACTCTGAGCTCTATAAGACATGTGAATGTGGTGAAGCTCTACTGTAGCATCACAAGTGAAGATAGTAGTCTGCTTGTTTATGAGTTTCTACCAAATGGGAGTTTGTGGGAGAGGTTGCACACCTGTAAGAAGACTCATATGGGGTGGGAGGTTAGGTATGACATTGCAATGGGTGCTGCTAGAGGGCTGGAGTACCTGCACCATGGGTGTGATAGACCAGTTATACATAGGGATGTCAAGTCCAGTAACATATTGCTGGATGAGGAATGGAAGCCAAGGATTGCTGATTTTGGTCTTGCCAAGATAGTGCATGGAGGAGCAGGCAACTGGACCCATATAATTGCTGGAACACTTGGATACATGGCTCCTGGTAAGCAAGGCTAAGTGATTTGCTGGAACACTACCAAATCACCTTACTTGTTTTAGCTTAGAATTACCTATGTTTAGCTAAGTGATTAATGGATGAAAAATTTTGGCAGTTCTCATGATAATTTCCAGTTATAATTCTTTCTAGTTTCTATTGTAACAAAAAAAGGTTCATATATATTGGTGATTTGGTATGAATATGAATATTGTTATAACAATTTTATCAGTTATAGTTGTTTAGGAGAGTACTAGGGGAATTCTTCACTTGTTGGCTGTTGTACATGAAAATTGATCATCTTGATCTTTGTTATGACAGAATATGCCTACACTTGTAAGGTGACAGAGAAGAACGATGTTTATAGCTTTGGGGTAGTCCTAATGGAGTTAGTAACAGCAAAGAGGCCTATGGAGCCGGAGTTTGGGGAGAACAAGGACATTGTCTATTGGGTATGCAGCAACATTAGGAGCAAAGAAAAAGCTCTTGAATTGGTGGACTCTACCATAGCAAAGCATTTCAAAGAAGATGCCATGAAGGTGTTGAGAATTGCAACATTATGCACGATGAAAATTCCATCTTCAAGACCCTCAATGAGAATGGTTGTTCAAATGCTGGAAGAGGCAGAGCCATGTACTCTAAGCAACATAGTGACCATAGATGATTAAACAAGTTAAACCAAAATTTTTCTCAACCGCATACATTTTTCCTCTTTGCTAAGCTGCACACAAAGTGAGGCTGAGAAGGGATGACAAATGCTATTGGAAAAGTCATGTTTAAGTTCCAGCAGGTGAACTTTCAGCACAACAAAATGTATAGTAAGCTCCCACTTAAGATTTTCTCCAGATTGGTGGCCTATTTTGATTTTGGAACGAGAAACCTCTCATTCCCTAAACTCTTTTTTGTAATAAAGTAATAAAAATGCTCATATTTTGAACCATTTGCTAGTGAGAAACCAAAAGATGATTAGCTTGTAGCTTTGTAGCATATGTGTAACGAAATTCTACTTCAGATCAGTGTGTATTTTCTGTGGGGATTAGCTTGTGGCTTTGTATTTGTAGCCTGTTTATCCAAGCCAATGAACACTTCTAAGTGCTAAATTTCTTCATAATACTTAATCGCTTATGATAAAATGCCAGCAGCCAAAATCTGAAAACTTCTACTAAACAAGGGAAAAAAGGTCTAATTTTAGGACACTCAAAAATAGATAAAAAAAAATTTATTCAAAGTTATGCATATATGAGGTTCAGTGTTGAAATGACGGATGGTTGAAAATGAAGCATAATAATCAGCTTTCAGTGTCTAGCTGCTCTTAGAGCTTATTTAGATGTGCTCTTTATTTTTTTATATAAAAAAGATCATTTTTAATAAAAAAAAATATGTTTTTGTGTTTTTCATTATAGTTGGATAATTTTTTCTAAGTAAAAACATAATTATTAGAAAAAGTGAAAGAAGATATTTTTTGAGAAGTTAGAATTTTCATCTTCTGAAAAAATATATTTTTTATAACATTAAAAGACATTTGATAATAAATAAAGATCTTTTAATATCACATCTAAACATAAATTGATGTTGCATTCAAATATAAGTTACCTTTTATTTTTTTTTAAAAGAATCAATTAAAAAAGAATCTTTTATAGCAAGTTCGTCGAAACAAGCCCTTAAAGTTTGTCAGAGAATAAAAACCATGTTTTTCCAAAAATCAACTGGAACACTGAAGTTTGCTACTTTGCTCGCAATTTGAAGCTGAGCTAACAATGCGTGTCTCTGTGCTATCACTGCTATGCCTAAAAAAGTTACAAAACTTAAAAGGAAATGAAAGGCCAACTCAAACGAGTAATCATGATGCTCGATACTGAGCCAATGGTCCCAATCGTCATGCTTGATTGGGCTTTTTTAGTGGTTTATTTTTATAAGGGTACTATGTCCAAGTCCAAAAATGATCGAAAAGAAAAGAGAGCTCTAATTGGGCTCTGTGTAGGTAGAGTCGCCATAACAATATTATTTTAATATGTAACCAAAAAACAAATATATTATTTTAATAATTACATTACACTTAACTATTTTTTGTAAAACTTAGTGTAATGTAATTATTTGATTACGATCCATCTTAAGTTTTTCTAAAGAAATATAGAGTAAGAAATAACAAGACCAAATGTAAAGGCGTAATTGCCTTGTTGGTATCAAGGCAAAGGAATATCAAATTTAAAATAAATGCAATCATCATAATCATAAGATATAATTATATATCACAAATCAAAAGATGACACAATTTTACCACCTGGCCCGCATCTGGTTCCTACGTTTGCCAAATGGGAAACGATAATCATAATCACGACACGAGTTCATAAATCATAACCCCCACAAACGCAAGGAGAATGAAGTTGGGTTTTAGTCCAAAGACCATTCCCTGCTCCAACACTTTGTTGCCTTCCCTAATTTTCAGCCTTCCCATTTCACATTCAGTCCTTTATCCCCCTCAACCCCTCTCTCACAAAACCACTTCTTCAGGTGCCCACTCTCTCTCTCTCTCTCTCTCTCTCTCTGCCTTTGTGTAAGTGGTTTGTGAATTCTGTGATAGAGTCATCTGGGGTCACTTGATTCCTTCAAAGTTTGTGTCTTTTGAGGATGTCTAAGATAATGCGTTGTTCCAATTTAGCTGACACTGACACCTCATTGATTGATATTTTATTTCTTTCTTTATTTTTCTTCTGTTGATTCTATTTCTTTGTTGTTGTAGATAAGAGCTTTGTATCTTCATGAGGGTGTGCTAAAATTTGTGTTCTTTTTGTGATGTGCAGGGAAAAAGAGCTTAATTCTTTGTGTGCAAAACGTTGATCATAGAATTGAGCCAACACCACCCACTAATTTGATGGCTTCAGAACAGGAATTTACAGAACTGAACAGAAATCTTTACCCTCCTATAGAACCCTACAGCACTGGTTTTTTGAAGGTTTCAGATCTTCACACACTCTACTGGGAGCAATCAGGGAACCCCAATGGTCATGTGAGTAGCTATTGCCCCCAATAAATCAATAATTATGCTATTTTTTCAAAATTTTTTTTTCTTTTTTAAATTTTAAGCTGTGTAGTAGTCTAGTAGTCTAGGCAGGGGACTATTGTTTAGTTAGTGATTGACTGATTGAATCCTATCTAGATTGGTTATTGATGCTGACTGAGCTGTTAATGTTAGATTGTTCCACTAAGCCTCAGTGGAATCGAAAGTAGGTTATTCAATTCTAGATCATGTTGTTTAAGTGGATATATTTAGTGGCCTGTGGATTAATGGTCACCTCAGTATGTTGGAAAAAGACCTCATTTATATGGGAACCATTGTGAAATATCCTACTCTCTAGTTCAGGCTAACAATTACTTATAGGGAGTGTGCTTGATTGGAGAGTAAAAATAAAAAGAAAATTTCCATTGAGGAGCTCTCTGTGTAATTTTGCATATGGAACTCGTTCATAAAATTTTGCCCCCAATTTTTACTCCCCAATGTGTATTTTTACACATGATGTGTAATTTACCCTCATTTTTACTTCCCAACCAAATATACCCTAAGGGTTAGGGGGAACCCTCCAAAACAGAATAGAAAGCTAAAAGAGGGAAGACAAAATAAGAAGCTGTTTTGTTCTGTTGGTTGGTTTGCTAGTAACACTGGTTGGCTTCAACTTACAAGTGACGATCTCATGATACCTTCTTATTGGGAAGAACAGAATGTCAATTAACTTGTTAAAAGGGGAGAAATTAAAATTAAAATATCAATTAATCGTTTTCTGAACATTTTTCTTGCAGCCGGTTGTCTTCATTCATGGAGGCCCTGGAGGGGAACTGCCCAAGTAATCGGAGATTTTTTGATCCTGAATTTTATCGAATTATTCTATTTGATCAGGTTAGGTTTTGATCTGCCTTGTGCAAAAATATTCTCCACTATTTGTATAATGAAAAAATCATTCTCTTTATCAGCGAGGTGCAGGAAAAAGCACTCCCCATGCTTGCTTAGAGCAAAACACCACATGGGACCTAATTGATGACATTGAAAAGCTAAGAGAACACTTGGAGATTCCAGAATGGCAGGTTATTTTTCACCTCCAGTTGTTTACCATGCATTTTGTGATTCTTATGTAATAGGAATATAGGACATGATATTCTCCTCCATGTAACATGCAGGTATTTGGCGGGTCATGGGGAAGCACACTTGCCCTTGCATACAGTCAATCTCACCCAGACAAGGTGTATTACTTTGTTTTGTTATTCTATCTTTTTTTTTTTTTTGGGCAATCCTAGTGAACACCATGTAATTTATAATTATGGAATTTCTTTCCATGTTATGTTGTTGTTCATTTTTTAAAATATCATATCATTTTGTTAGCAGGTTACTGGCATGATCCTCAGGGGAATTTTCCTTCTAAGGAAGAAAGAGATTGATTGGTTTTATGAGGGTGGTGCTGCTGCAATATTCCCTGATGGTATATAGTACATTCTTTTTTATTCGTTTGTCTTAAGGAGTTGAGTTTGAATACCTGTATGGACAATGAACCTTCCTTCTAATGAGATGAAGAGCATTTTGACTTCTTTTGATTTATGGACGAATGTTGGGGGTTTAGGTTATGTCAGTTTCATTGCATATCAGAAATTACGATGTATATGAGCAGACAAGCATCGTTTATGATATCTTCATTGCTTTTATTCTATATTTACGTTAATTTAGTATTTTTCATTTCACCTTGGCATAATCTCTTATTTGATTGTGTTGTGATCTTACATTTCTTGACTTAAGCATATGATAGTTATCTGTTTATGTATTTTGTCTCATGTTAGCTTGGGAGCCATTTAGGGATCTTATTCCAGAGAATGAGAGAGGATGCTTTGTTGATGCCTATAAGAAGAGATTAAACTCTGATGACATTGAAACTCAGGTGAGTGTCTGTCTGGTTTCTTGAGCTTGCCTTCTCCCTCTTCCTGCAATCTTCTTAGCTAAATGAAGTTTTCTCTTTAATTGGGAGGGTTCAGCGAGCAGTCTCTTAGCTAAATGTACCAAAGGACTAGTCCTTAATTGTTGTTCCTTTTCATTTCCTATGCCCAAATCATGCCAAAAGGTTTTCTATTGTGGCCATTATCCTTCCAAAAGACGTTGATGCCTTTCTAAAATAACACATACTTAAATAAGTTTTATGCATGGATTCAAGAATATTGTTGTTTACTTACCTGTCTCTTCGTTCTTAGTATGCAGCTGCTAGAGCATGGACCAAATGGGAAATGATGACTGCTCATCTTCTTCCAAATGAAGAGAACATCAAAAGAGGGGACGATGATAGCTTTTCACTTGTAGGTTCATCAAGTGTGGAATAACGATTTGATTGATAAGAAATTGTGATAGATCACTTTTAAATTCTATCTCAATATAATGTGTTCCTATCGATGTCAATATATGTACTCTTGAGATGCTTTTGGGTAACATTATCTTTGCTATGATTGGAATTCTTTGTACTGATGGATGAGTGATGACAATTACTTATCTAGTTATCTTTTTGTGTCAGGCTTTCGCAAGGATTGAAAACCACTATTTTGTGAACAAGGGATTCTTCCCTCAGATTCATTCCTGTTGGATAACATTGATAAAATTAGGCATATCAACACCACAATTGTGCAGGTACATAACTTAGTGCGATTGTACTATAGCCTTGAAAAACTTAGACTCTAAGGTGTCTTCATTCTCAATTTTGTAGGGAAGATATGATGTTTGCTGTCCTATGATGTCAGCCTGGGATCTTCATAAAGCTTGGCCAGAGGCAGACTTTAGGGTATGACTAGAGTGTTTTGCTAACGTCATCTGTCTTTCTTACATCAGTTTTTTCTGCATGTTATGATAATTATCTTTGAAATTTCACGGCAGATCTTGAAGTAGCACTCTGCACTCACCATTATTTGCAATTTTAATTCCACCTAATATTAAGCAAAACATGGTCAAGTTACTGAATCATGCTGTGAAACAGGTTGTTGCAGATGCAGGACATTCAGCCAATGAACCAGGCATTGCTGCTGAACTAGTGGCTGCAAACGAGAAACCAAAAAACATAATCAAGAATAAAGGTGTTTGAAGTGACTTGACAAGCAAAGGAAGAAAAAAGGGCTCAATCGAAGATTCATCAAATGCTGTGAAATTTCTGGTTAAAGTGTTTGTTGTCTGCAAGGAAATGGATTGTAAGTGACCATTTATTTCAAATTCTAACATACTGTACCAAAAAAGTTGCCTTCATTATAGTCATGGAAGAAATGAGTTTGAGCTTATAATATGCCAAATATGTGATGATCCCAAATTTGAGTTTGATACTATGCCATTTACCAAATTTCTCGTTAAAGTGTTTGTGTCTGCAAGGAAATGGATTGTAAGTGACCGTTTATTTCAAATTCTGACATACTGTACCAAAATTCAGAAAGTTGCCTTCATTATAGTCATGGAAGAAATGAGTTTGAGCTTATATAATATGCCAAATATGTGATGATCCCAAATTTGAGTTTGATACTATTATGCCATTTACCCAATTTCATGTCTGCATATTTTATATATTGAAATTATAGCACCGAAAAGAATCGAATCATGTTATTACACAAATCAAAGGACACTATCGAATCATGTTATTACACCAAAAGAATCGAATCATGTTATTACAACAAATGAAGAATCTATCTTATGTTACAACAAACACACACTTGCTTCAAAGGACACTATCGATTTTCCCAAAGCCACTAAAAATTCAATGATGATATTGAACAACACCAACAAGATAAGCGAGATTCTAAGCAAGTCTTCTGGCAGTACAGCTCTTTGGCACATGGAGACTATGGAACTTAGGTTCCTTTGGAACAGTTAAAGTCCTCC
Organism: Dalbergia oliveri; assembly: GCA_030441495.1. Lineage (NCBI taxonomy): Eukaryota > Viridiplantae > Streptophyta > Magnoliopsida > Fabales > Fabaceae > Dalbergia > Dalbergia oliveri. Next base: position 31,673,937 of record JAMLFY010000009.1, on the reverse strand, counting down.
TTCCTCGTGAACAAGGCCTTGAAGTGGAAGCGGCAGCTTTACTTGTTGGTGAAGAAGCATCATTTTGACGTGGCTTTGCTGCTTCTTCCTTTGGCTTCACCATGTTTGATGGCTTTTCAAGAATAACACTCAGTTTACAAGGAGTTGCAAGGAGAACCCTTTCTTTCTTCCTAGGCAAAGCACTGCAATACACACTTGTACCAATAAATTTTCAAAGATGAACAATATAATTAAAGATATATTATATAGGTGACAAACTGATTACTTACCCTCGAGGCCTTAAAGATTTACGCTGCATCATTTGGGATGTTCTTCTGAAATTGTCTTCCAGTTTTTGAGCAGCTTTATCTCCATGTCCTAAGCCATTTTCTGGATCAATGGGTTTCTGAAGTTTAGGACCGGGATTTCTATGAGGTGTTGTGGCAGATAATTTATGTTGAACTTTGCCGTTGGAGTTTTCACCTATATTGGCCCCCTACACAAAACGGTTTTGGAAAGTTTTCAGTTACCTATTTTTACCTTTTGACCAAATATAAGCGGGAATATTTCAGGTGATGCTATCTTCTATGCATTAACTTACGGATTGGTGTTCCCTCGTCGCTATGCCTCCTCTGGCTGTGGTTTCTTCCAAGTGTGAGGGGATTTTTTTATCCAAATTCGCTTCTTTAAGAATTCCCCTTTCCTGCAGCATAAAATATGCATCGTGAATAATCAATCATACGCATTTGATTGATATTGCTTCTTTCTAGACTAATAAACCAACTAGAGCATAGTCCTCTACTTACATCAGTTCTCAACTTAAAAGGCTTAGGATTTGTGGGCTTTAATTTTCTGTATTTTACAACCTGAGAACCGGTTGAGGTCGATGTAGATTTCTGTTCCAAAGATAACAGTCAGATCACAGAAGCAGGAAGGAAAAAAAAATAACATCAATCAGATAATAAACAAGACTAAACCTTGTCTGTTTTCCTCGAATCGTTGAGCATGCTCCCAAGAATGGCCTTTTTCGGTTCATTATTCGTAGTCATTATTCTGCAGCCATCAATAGCTCATTGATAAAATGAAGTTGCCCACAACAGAATACATTTGAGACAAATCAAATTCCTTACCTGTTCTCATGAGGGGCTGAAGCATTTTCCTTGTCATCGTTCTTAGTGAGTTCACCTTGGTTTTGGTTTTCTTTGTCATTGATCATGGAATTCTCTTCATCCTTTCTCTTTGTGGCTGCAGGAGCTTTCCTCTTCTGTAAAACTTGTTTTCTTTTCTCTTCATTTTCGTTACCTTCGATAGTGTTGTTTTCTTCTTCTTTGGAATTTGACAGTGAGGTAACAGAAGCTTCTGACAAAACTAGAGCCGAGCAAGGTGGTTCATTGGAATTTTCAGATCCCAGAGACAGTTCATTGCCACCTTCAGAAGTTCCTGATTCAGCACATCTTTCTAGAGAACCACCCCTTGATTTTTCATCTATCTCCATGTCACTAGAGTCATTTTCAGTTTCTTCATGGGGCACAGTGACCTGGCATTTCTGCATGCCTTTTACTTTCTTCTCCTTCAAACATCTCACACCGTTGGTTTCTGGACCCTTGCGGTTATTAGAGTACAATGAATCAAACACACGGCTCTTAACCTCACGGCCCCTTGGTTGCTTTCTTGAGGCAGACGCTGGCAACGAGTTGTTACATCCTTCTCCATTTTTCTTCGTGCCATTGAGCTCAAGCTTCTTCATTGCTGAACACAATGACTTCAAGGGTGTTTTCAACTCTACAGAACTCTTGATCCTTACTGCCTTCTTTGGCGAGTGAAACACCAGAGCTTTAGCTACCATTCTGCTCTTTGGCACAACAACATTTACATTTTTCTTGTTCTGAACAGTTCTAAATGGTTCCACATTGGAAACCTTCTTTTGATGATTCCTTGGAGTAGTCAAAGCCTTAGCCACAGAAGGTGACTGCTTCACCTTAGCATTTGGGGTAGCAGAAACCTTGGCAAGAGGTCGTTTAACTCTGACATTGTTGTCACCCATCTTGTGTGACAATGAGGAAATCAAGGCCATTCTCGACACCCTTGGCTTTGCAGGAGCTGTAAGCGGGCACTTCAAATTTTCACTGACAAACAAACAAACAACAAAGTTGAGAAATTTCTTTTACTTCAAAAGTCCCTTCCGTTCAAGACAAATAGATAATGGCAAGAAATTTTCTGTTGGCTACCTCACTTGTCTTCTGTGCAATGCTTTTCTAAGCCGCACATTAGGACTTCTAGCTGCCATAACCTGATCAACATCCAACACTCATTCAACATATATATTCATATTCATTAGTCATTCACTATAACCAAGTTTAACAAGTGTGAAAGTAGAACCGACCCGAAGAACAAAATTCTTGTAAATTGCTTCGGAGTCCAACTCTTCTTCATGCTTTTGGTCACATCCTGAGTTTCAATTAAAAAGATTAAGATAAATTTGTAGCTAATTAGTATAATGAAGCCGAAAGTGAATCCAAAATAGTGAGAAACAAGAGATCTGAAGGGTTTAGAATTCTACGTAAACTGAAGTGAAGAGAATAGAACTGATGAATTGTGAATATGAAAAATGAGTTATACCAAAACGCAAGCAGAACCAGTGGCGGTCGTCGTTGGGGAGGCGAGGATCAGGTGCGGTGAGGTCCACGAACTTTGGGGCTTCGATCTTCTCGTAGAAGTCGTCGTCTATGATTTCCTCTTCTTCAATCACCGGCAAACTCCGAGTTTCCGCCATAACCTAATTATAATAATAATCTCTCCACTTCTTTTTCTTTTCTTCAAGAGAGATAGAGAAGAAGGAGCGTGTGTTTTGTTGTGTTGGAGTGAGAGACAGAGACAGAGAACAGAGAACAGCACAGTGGCGATTAAGGTTGTAGTGAAAAGTGAGGCGTCGGAGGGACACAGTTTTAAATTCGTTAGTTCTGCGAAGTAGCCGTTAGGATTCGGACAGGCTGGTCTGGTGGTAAGGCAAGAGAAAACGGCATGCAAAGGGGTCTTTTCGTAATTCACGCTCTCCACAAAATGGGTTGGACTCCAGAATGGAAATGAATGAATGACCCAATTCATGTGGCCCAATCATATACTCTTAAGCCCATTTTTGTTTGTCTTCGTCAATGCGGGCTAGAATTGATTCACTCTCTTATTCGTTTCACCTTTTCGGGGCTTGAATATTCAAGGGCACGAAAATTGAGTTTTGGTCATTGGAGAATATATTATTAGACATATTAATGTAATCATTAATGTAACAAACTTTAGTTAGGATAGTTAGTTATAAAAACAAACCCTTCCCTCGTGTGTGTGTGTGTGTGTGTGTGTGTGTGTGTGTGTGTGTGTGTATAGAAACTTTAGTTAATGAAATTTCAGTTTTCCAGTTTCCATTATTCGATCTCTAATATGGTATCAGTTGAATCATTCTCGTGCTCTGCTTTCGCAGATTGTTCTTTCTTTTCCTACGTTTTCCCTCACTTTCTCAATGATTTTCTCGTTCCTTTACTTCTCTTTCTTCAATCTTGAGAATCAATCAAGATGGCTCAATCTCAAGATTTGTATTACCTCCATCCTTCTGATCATCTAGGCCTCATCTTAGCCATGACTGAGATTAACTATAACTCTTGGTCGCGATCCATGAAGATGGCCTTGAATGGGAAGCGAAAATTTCGTTTTGTCGATGGTTCTCTCCCTCACCCTGGTTAGATGCAAATAAAGATCTGATCCGCCTAGGAATGCAACAATGACATTGTGAGTTCTTGGATCTTGAATTCCATCTGAAAAGATATTGCTGAAAGTGCTATTTACGCTGATTATGTCGCAACCTTATGGAAAGTCCTCGTGATCAATTTGGACAAACTAATGGTCCTAGATTGTTTCAATTGAAGAAAGTTATGGTTAGTCTTTCTCAAGAATCTCTCACTGTAACTCAATATTTCTCCAAGATGAAACTTCTTTGGGAAGAGTATTCTGCCTTGAAACCAATTACAAGTTTTTCTTGTGGAAGTGCTCAAACTCTCCAGAATTTTCACCAAACCGAGTATATTCTTACCTTCCTTATGGGTTTGAATGATTCTTACTCTTCCATTAGAGGCCAAATTTTGGCCATGGATCCATTCCCCAGTCTCGAAGGTTTTTTTCCTTAATCCTTCAAGATGAAAAACAATGGGAAGTCTCATCTGTAACAACGCCAATCCTCAGGTTGCTTTTCCTGTTAGAACTCAAAACAAGAATTTAAGTTCAAAGCCACAACTTGCCAAGAAAGACAGGCCCAAATGTGCAAATTGTGGTTATCTTGGCCATACAAAAGACAAATGTTATCAACTCATTGGATATCCTCCTGGATATAAGAAATTGGTTCCAAAATCTGCAAGTTCAATGAACCACATTCAAGTTTCTGATCAAGTCTTCAATCATGTTGTTCTAGTGATAACCCTTTCACTCTAACACAAGTACAACAATTGCTACAATTGCTCAACCTTCACAATGACACTGGTTCCACTTCAAATCAGATTTCAACAACTCAGAGGTTATGTCTTTTCATCTAGTAATCTTTTGCCTAAATTTGCTAATACATATTGGGTTGTTGACTCTGGTGCTTCATCTCACATTGTCACTCCCCTCTCTTTTTTCTCATTATACTCCTTATTCAGATCACTATGTTACTTTACCTAACAATATTAAAATACAAGTCTCTTTCATAGGTTCTATGACTATTTCTCCATCCATAATCCTTAAATAAGTGCTATGCATCCCACCTTTCAAAGTAAACCTTATCTCTCTTTCTGCCTTGTTAAAAGATGTTCCATGTAGTATAACCTTCTTTCAAAAAAAAAATTTCATATACAGGCCCTCCATTCCTTGAAGGAGATTGGCAAGGGTGACTTAGTTCAGGACTTATACTTGCTGCACACACCAATACTGTTGTTTTGTTAATTTGCTACTAATAGCTATGCAAACTCTATTTTTGTACATACATGGCATCATAGGTTAGGCCATATATCCAATAACATTCTTCATAGAATCTATAATGAACTTTCTCCACAAAAGCATTTCTCCAGAATAAAAGATTGTAATATTTGCCCTCTTGCAAAAATGAGAAGACTATCATTTGTCTCTAATAATAACGTGTCTATTAATACTTTTGATCTAATTCACTGTGACATTTGAGGACTATATGGAAAATGCATGCATGATGGCATGTCTTACTTCTTGACCATTGTAGATAATTTTAGCCGTTTTACTTGGACTTACCTTTTTAAGAGAAAATCTGAGGCAACTGATGTGCTTATCAGATTCATTAAACTTGTAAAAACACAATTTAGTAAGACCATAAAACAGGTGAGATCTAACAATGCAAAAGAATTAGCCTTAACTTCTTTCCTTGAAGAACATGGCATACTACATCAATTTTCTTGTGTAGCTAGACTGAACAAAATTCATAGTAGAAGGAAACACCAACACTTGCTTAATGTAGCACATTCCCTTTTTTTGCAATAAAAAAATTCCCATAAAGTTTGGGGAGAATGCATATCTCCAGCAACCTTTATCATAAACAGACTTCCTAGCCGAATTTTAAAATTTAAAACCCTATATCAACTGATTTTTAACAAGCCCCTTGATTACCTTAACATGAAAATGTTTGGTTGCTTATGCTATGCATCAACATTGATATCAAAAAGAAATAAATTCTCTCCAAGGGCTGTGGGCTATATTCATGGGTTATCCTCTAGGATACAAGAGGCTATAAGCTTTTAAACCTAGAGACAAATAGCTTCTTTATTTCCAAAGATGTGGATTTTAGGAATAGATTTTCCCCTTTGCTGATCTTGCATACTCAGCAACCCAAAATAGTCCGTTCCCTTGGTTTTTCCCATTCTTGAAGTGTTATGCCTCCAGATCTTGAGCACCAATTCATCTTGAATTTGAAAATATTCAACCACAAATTCCAACAATTTCTAAATCTGTAACCAATTCAGAATCACAAATAATCCCTATCCCCACAACAACATTTGAATCCATCCAAAAACTTCCATAACCATTAGGAAGTCAACTAGAGAAAGAAGAGCTCCTAAACACCTTGACAATTACCAATGCTACAATCCTGACACATACTCTATTGACAAACATATCTCCTATAATAACCTTTCTTCCACCTACAAAAAATTTATTTTACAAGTTTCAGATACCTTTGAACCTACCTTTTATCACCAAGGTAAAATACCCTTAATGGAGACAAGCTATGGATGAAGAGATCAAAGCTCTCGAGTCCAATCATACTTGGCCTATTGTACCTCTACCTAGTGGCAAGCATACAATTAGTTTCAAGTGGGTATATAAGGTGAAATACAAAGCCAATGGTGAAGTCGACAAATATAAGGCATGTTTAGTAGTAAAGGAATACACCAACAAGCCGACATTGATTTCTTAGACACTTTTTCACCCATTGCCAAAATAACCACTATCAGGATTCTTCTTTCCATTGTTGCCATCCAAAACTGGCATTTCCTCCAACTTGACATCAACAATGCTTTTCTCAATGGAGACCTTTTTGAGAAAGCCTATATGGATCTACCTCTTGGTTACTCAAAACATAATCCTAACATGGTTTGCAAATTTAATAAATCTCTCTATGGATTGAGACAAGCATCAAGGCAATGGTTCTAAAAGTTTTCATCCTCTATCCTTGCTCTTGGCTTTACTCAATCCAAGAGTGACTATTCCTCTTTCATTTTGGTATCGAATTTAACACTATTTTTCTACTTGTATATGCTGATGATATAATCATTTTAGGTCCAAATAGTGAGCTATTCTCCAAGTGCAGTCCAAGCTAGAATCTCTTTTCAAACTTAAAGTCCTGGGTGATTTGAGGTACTTCCTTGGTCTTGAAATTGTAAGGTCAAAGAAAGGAATTTATTTGTCTCAAAGGAAGTATGCCCTCAGCTTATTAGAAGACACGGGCTTCATTGATTCAAAACCAGTAACAGTTCCCATGGAACCTGGTCTAACAAGCAAAGGAAGGTGAACCTGTTCAGATCCTTCTTTATATCGAAGAATGGTGGGAAGGCTAATGTATTTAACCACTTCTCGGCCAGACATAAACTTTGCAGTAACAAAATTTAGCCAGTATTTGTCTGATCCAAGAATTCCTCATGAGCAAGCACTTCACCATCTACTTTGGTATATCAAATCTTGTCCAGGCCAAGGATTGCTTTTCTGCCACTTCCTCACTCACATTAAGTGCATACTCAATGCTGATTGGGCCAACTACATCGACACTAGAAGATCGACAACTGGTTTTCTGGTTTTCCTAGGCAATTCTTTGTTGTCTTGGAAAACAAAGAAGCAACCCATAGTGAGTAAGTCTTCAGCAGAAGCTGAGTATAGAGCATTATCTTATGTCTCTAATGAGCTCACTTGGATGAATCAAATCCTTAAAGAATTCGGCATCAATGTTCCTCCTACCTCAGTGTTTTGTGACAATCAACCTGCAATACACTTATCCTCTAATCCAACCTTTCATGAACGGTCCAAACATAGAGAGATTAATTGCCAGCTTATAAGAGAAAAAGTCAATGCTGGAGTTCTCAAACTGATACATGTCAAAAGCAGCCAACAACTTGTTGATATATTAACCAAGCCCTAGCCACCATCTCAATTCAAGTATTTAGCTTCCAAGTTGGGAATTCTGGATATTTACCTCCCAACTTGAGGAGGGGTATTAGACATAGTAATGTAATCATTAATGTAACAAACTTTAGTTAGGATAGTTGGTTATAAAGACAAACTCCTTTCCTCATGTATATATATAGAAACTTCACTTAATGAAATTTCAGTTTTACAATTTCCATCATTTGATCTCTAATATGTATATATGTTTGGTTTCCTGTTCAATCAAAATTTCAAAATCAATTCTTGGCTACAGAATTGATTCTGGATAAGTGAAAATTCATTAATTTCTACGATAATGAGTGTATTAAAAAACTTAAAATATTACTAACAGCACTCGTTAATATATATATATATATATATATATATATATATATATTTATTTATTTATTCTCTTGAAAAGCAAGCATTAAGACGCTCCAATTATGGCTTACAATTTTGTGCAAATAGCAACCCTACGGTTAGCTGTCCGTGATATCTATGCCCCTGTATAAGGGCTCATGCAGAAAACTTATTGCGTCACGGATCAACCTACCACAGAGGAGAAGTCAATTTGGTTTGGTATGCTAGCACCCATGAAATCAGTAATATTGCTAATGAAAAAAGTATACCAAGGGAGTTGAATGAGTTCATTTTTCTGTCAAATCAAGTTTGCGATTGAATTATTATATCTTAAGTTTAAAATAGTTTTTAATTAAAAGTTTCCTGAAATAGTTTTGATAATATATGTAATTAATTTTTTTTGAAAAAAATCCTTGTTGCCAACCATGAATCAATTCCTGACGCACAATCGTGATTTTTATTTATTAGAAGTTAGAAGTTCATTTAAAGCTCACCGGTCCAAACCCAAATCACGCTTTTAATTCTGAGCTACTTCCTTCGCCATTCGATTTATTTCACATGAATGTACTTGGTTGGCGGTTACCCAATTTGTAGGACAGACAATGTTAACATCTTCAATTTTATGTTGAAGGTGGCACTTCTTTTAATGTAAATTACATTGAATTCTTATGAAGATTAGTGAAATTTATCTCACCTTTTCTCTTTTCTATTTGAAAAATTTATGAAGGAGATTTTTAAATTTATGAAATTATTATATTAATATTCTTTGAGTTTAAAAAATTATTACCCCACTTCTCTTTATTACACAATGATTAGTGTATTCACGAAAAGTCAATGCTTCACGAATAAATAAAGAAAAGTTAAGATGATAAGGCATTGAAGAAGAATAAAAGGAAAGAAAATGAAGAAACTTAGAGGATTTTAATTTATCTTATTTACGGATTTAAAATAAACAAGAATGAAGCAAATGAGGGACTTATAATATTTTTTACAATTTTATCCTTAATTACTATAATTAAATATGATTTATAGAGATAATAATTAAAAAACTGAAAAGCTTTAATATTTTGTAAATTTAAGTTTTTGTGTCTCATAAAAATTTATCAAATTTTCTTCTTCTAGCCAGGAGATTCAGTACCCCTCCTTCAAAATTCTCCCAATCTCTTGACCAAGGAAAAAAAGAAAAAAGCTTCAAATAGATAAAGCTCAACTTCTATGGCAAAAGTTGTAGGATTTGTTTGATTAACGGAAAACTGGAACAAGCAACCAAAATGGAAGAATTGCTATCAATTGCTATGTATTGACAGAGGATCATTGCTATTCATTTTCAGTGGTAGTCATTGAAATGGCTCTTTTGATTTTCATAATTTTATTGATTGTTCTCGAGGCTAAAAAGCTTATTGATTGAAAAACAAAATGGTTGTGCACACAAAACAAACCTGTATGAGAAGAATGGGAAAAGTGGGCTACACAAGTCTTACTATGAAAATGACGGGAATTTAGTTGTGCTCTTGGGTAGGCAATGATCCGTCTGGTTTGGAGGTGAATTCCTAGTGATTGACAGTGCAAACAGTGACTCACAGGCTGGGCATAGACGCTATAGTGAGCAAATGCGGAAGATCAGAAGAGAGCTCCTGAAAAATTTATTGTCTGATGTGAATTTACGAAGAAGTGATAAATTTGAAATTTTTTATTTTGATAAGGAGGCGAGACAAGGCGGCAAATGATTTTCGTGGAAGATTATTAGTGAGATTATCAGGGAAATAATAAAAAGATCAAATTGAAATTGATGGATAAAAATGATATTTTAATTTTTTTAGTAGAGATAATAAAGTAATTTAAATTGTAAATACATTAAAACTTTTCAATTTGGGAAACTATAAAATAGGGTTAATGAAAACCCTCAAATACCTTCTCCTCCTAAAAAATAAAACTTGTGAATGCAAGAAAACTCTAAAAATCCTCTTCTTCCCTCTGAAATTAAACGGCAAAGCCTAAAAGTTTAACAAAAAATCCTACTTCTTTTCCTTGAATAATTATCCAGTTATAAATATTCACTAGAATTAAGAAAATGATTTCGTTTCAATACTCCAATTTCTTTTTTCCTCATTCACTAGTGAATTAATTTTTACTAAGGATATTATTGGTAAAAAATAATTAATATTATCTAAATATTTAAAATGAATAATTATTTCTAGACAAAATAAATTTTCAAAAAGGACAATTATTTTGAGATGAAAGAAGGATACTTAAACCATTCACTTCCACTTTTAAAAAATAACAGTTGCCTTCTGTCATTTCAAGTTATTTTGTTTTATAATTTATAGCGAAATGAATTAATATTTGGAAGTTTCTACTTTCGTATTGATCATTCTTTCTTGATGTTTCCATAGTAAACTCCCTGTGCTACCGGTGCCGATATCACTGAATTTGAGACGTCTGTGTGCGGGCACATGTTACAACTTGAATCATGAAACTAAAATTTACAATTTGCAAGGGATGTTTGAGCTTGCCTTAATTTCATTGATCGATCGATGATAGCATGATTCGAAGGTTTAGGTTCGGAGGATGATGAATGACGTTAATTATATTAATTGTTCGAATGCAAAGTTCAAGGTTCAGTTCAATATAATCCGTATACTCTTTAGCGTGTCTATTCCACTTATTCAAGCAAACATTTATTATTGGCAACTCCTCAATAACCGATATTCAGCAAATTAGAATAATAGAATCCTATCCTATATACACTATAACATATAGAAATGATATTTGTATCCAGATAAATAAAAAAAATTATTTGTATGTTATTTTTGGACGTGATATTAAACACTCCATGTGTTGCTTGAAAAGTTAAATAAAATAAAAACTTAAAAAGAAAAAATAAGCACGCCTTTTTATATATTTTTATCGAAAAGTGTCTCCGAATTATATGCTGAATAAGGATGCTGAAAAATAACATACCCATACAATAATAAAGAAATCCTTTAATATACTGAAGACCTTCAAAAACCTTCCACAAACTTTGAAAACTTCACAAATTGGGTTTGTCCAAATTTAATGTATCTTCGCTTAGAAGCTACTGAATACATATCAACCTTTGTTTTTCAGCTAACCACTTTTGTCATCTATCAACTTATAACAGTCTTATTCTCATGCATCTTCAAATCACATTTTTAGTGCACTGTATATTTCTTTTACAAATCACTAGCATGTTACCTAACATTTTTAAAATAATGTATATTACTTTAACTCTTTTCACAAGACACAAGAGAAACATATATTCTTCTTTTCCTTGCAAAACTTGTCTTCCTGAGATTTCCCAATTTCTACCATGTATGTATGTTTCTTGCACTTTTCCAAACAAAAAAGAAGGTGAAAAATAAAATCAGTCAAATAACTTAAACTGAGAGGTGACCCCGCGCGGCCAAGGAGTTACGTAAAAGCGTTTGTCAAAATTGAGGGAAATTATGGCAAAAATACCAATTTAACATTGTATATTTGAACATGTTAATAAAAAAAATTGGTAAAATTTAGAAAACAGGTGATTACGAGTACATTTTAAATGAAAATGATGGGATTGAAAGAAATTCAATTCCGATTCATTATCAATCTTAAAGTTATTTACATAATTATCTAATTATATATTATTAGATAACAAATTTATTTGAGTCTCGTAAATTAAATAAGACTTTAAAAATATACGTATGGTAACATATAATTAATTTGATATTAATTCCTTTTATCATACATCCAAATTAATCTCTATTAGGTTGTATCCGTACAAAGGATCTTCCTAAATTGAGTGCACGGCTGAATGCAAAGATCAACTTGCTGTCAACACGTGCTATGCGATGGTTAGAATAATCTTTTCGGCCAGTCCTCGTACAACACGAGTTCTTATTTTAAAATATTATCGAAAAGTGTAGTATATTATTCTATTTCAACTAATTTTAAGATGATAAAATAGCGATATATATATATATATATACATATATATGTATATATATATATATATATATATCTGTGTGTGTAAAATTTGATCTTTAAGGACTAATGAAACATCAAATAAGGATGTTTTTGACTAATCAAAACACATAATAGTTTATTACTTGATAGTTGAAGTGGTTGATATTTCTTTTTCTTAAATAATAGTCTTGAATTCTATCTATAGTAAAGAGTAATTGGTGTGTAAAGAACTATACAGAATTAGTCCCCATAAAAGGGTATCTATGAAAAACCAAAAAATAAAAATAGTTAAAGCGATAAAATATACCGGATTTACCTATATAATAAGATGTTGGTAGCCGTCCCAACTTCTTTTACATAAAAATCATGAAAGCTTAAAACTTATTAATTATAGAAGTTTTTAGAAGTTTGTAATGAACTTTGTGTAACTAACTAGTATTAATTAACATTTATGGGATATATAAATGCATAGGGCGATTGTAATTACCTTTTCTATATGACTATAAGACATTTTTAACTTTTGATACATACATCCAACCACATAATTCACTAAAAAATACCCAACCACATAAACGTGAGAAAAATAGGAAAACAAACACGAAACAACACTAAGTAAATGCATGTGTTGAAAATTTCGCTTATTTCATAATAATTGTCAATTTTTTATTTTTTTATGTTTCAGAATATCTATCCATTTATAATATTTATATAGTATTAATTTTTTTCTATTTATAATCTTAAAATAAATATATTAGTTAAATATTCAATATATTTGCTAAAATGAGTAATAATGATTAGATAAGGATAATTTTATCAATTCATATAATTTTTTATATTAATTTATCAAGATTTTTTTTATTTTTCTTGATATGTGTATTGTTTGATTTTTAATAGTTATTATGAAATGAAGAGAGTAACTTTTTGTTTGAACAATTATTTCCAATATAATTTAAAGATTTAAATCTTATAAAGTGAGAAATAAAATATTAACTATCATAATATCATTTAATAAAACACTTGCACAATGATAATTATTGATACAAAATCATTAATCTTTCACTTTCGAATTAGAATGTCTAAATCCGTAATTTAAATTTTTTGGCAGATATAGATAAAATGAACTACAATCTTCAGCTAATTATTTTACGTGTGTAACAAAAAATTGTCTTTGCAAAATCACTAGAGTTATGATACTTTTACTGAAGAGTCAACATGATCTCATGTGCTATTTAAATATACATGTAATATCAATTTGATCTTTAAATTTTTTTTGTTGATGTGATACAGAGCTTTGAAAGTTAAAATATCATATTATTAATCTCTGAAAGATGTATATGATATCAAATAAATCCCTCCATTTTTTATATCTGAAGATTTATTTGATGTCACATGTATCTTTTAAAAACCATAATGATATCATATTTTAATAACTTTTAAAGTTATATTTGATGCCAAAAAATTTTACCAACTAATGTAATGTCATAATTTAACATTGAGAGACTTATTTGATGTCAAAAATATTTAAAGATTAAATTGATATCACATGTATTTTTCAAGAATTAAAATGCATATTTAGTCTTTATTGATTTAACTCAAAATATAAAATATTATGTAATATAAATGAATTATTTTTATACCTTTCTAATAATTTACTATTATTTTTTTCTTATATGCTTTAAACAAAATATACTTTTCAGCTTCTATATGCAAACATGAAACTAAGTTTATCATGACAAATTAGATTACTGAATTGAAAAGAAGGGGACTCAAACCTCAAGTTAATCATATAAAGAGGCATGAAATATCAATTTGATTTTCAAAAAATTAGTAACATCAATTTAGTTTTTAAAATAAAATAGTTTCATTTCAATTTAGTTAAAATATTAACCTTTATAAAGAAATCATCAATTATTATCTCATGTTCCACATTAGATGATAATATGTCATGGTATTTATTGAAATGAATCCAGATTGACTTTTAAAAGAGTTGTGTGACATTAATTTAGTTATCAAGAGATTTATTTTTATTTTTTAGAATTAAACTAATGTTCTCCAACTCATTTTAGCACTAATCTAAATTCTATTTTGACATATAACAAGTCTGATCATTATATGATATATTATATTATATTATCACATAACGTGACAAATTAGATGGTACCTATTAATATTATCTCATGGAGAATAATACTTGTATCAAATTAAAAATTAATATTTTAAAAACTAAATTAATATCACAAATCTTTTAATAACCAAACTAATATTTCATTGTATTAGTTTAGAGTTATAAAAAGAAAAGAAAATCAAAGAAAAAAGAAAGAAGAGGAAGTACTTCGGTAGCTATAATCAAGTGGTGCCCCATAAAAACTAGTAAAAAAAAAAAAAGGCTGGTTTTATTTGAAAAAAAAAAGAAAGTAACACATCAATCTCTCTCACAGGAACAGACACAGAAGAACAGAGGAGGACTACAAATAATAAACAAGACATTAAACTTTCTCATTAATATTTTCATCAGTCCTCAAACTCAGTTTCTCCAATCTCCTGGAGATGGATTATCAGTACATTCTGGGAGGGATAATAGCTTCTACTTTTGTGCTTCTGTTTGTTCTGCAGTACAGTTATGCAGCAAAGAAGAAGAAGGCCACAGGTTGTTCAATACAAGCAGAAAGCAATGGTTACATAAAGGCATCAGAGGATGGAATAAGGCCCCAACAAGTCTCAGGAGGACCTACCGACATCATCATTGTGGGTGCTGGGGTTGCTGGTGCAGCCCTTGCTTTCACACTTGGCAAGGTACATCTATACATACATGGCTGTTCTTATCTATATGATGGTTTTCTTGATTTATAAGCTGCAAATAAGCTTTAGCTCATAGATATGTTCATATTATCAAACAAAATGTTGATGTTGAGGTAAAGTATTAGTAATAATGTAAAAGAACTCATGTTTGATTGTAGGGGAAGTTTCAGGAGGTTGGAAGAAAGAAGAGTACATATTATGTTTAAAGTGTAATTGCGAATGAAATTATATAAGTTGAATCTTGATATAAATGTAGAAAATATAGTTAAAGGCTTCATAGAACATCTATTCTAGATATGAAGTTCCTATATCTTTATTTTCTTTTCCTTTTAAGGTATATTTTCCCTTCAAACAGATGTCCAAGTAATTTTTCTGTGGCATGGAGCTATAAACATACATACATACATATGTGTGTGTGTGTAATGATCTAACTCAGTGCTTTTTGTTTCAGGATGGAAGACGAGTGCATGTTATTGAAAGGGACCTGAATGAACCAGACAGGATTGTGGGTGAATTGCTACAACCTGGGGGTTATCTTAAGTTGATTGAGTTGGGTCTTGAGGGTAAGCAAGAAACATGTCACATGTGACACATCACACATGTATGTAGGGATTAGATGGGTGAAAGATTTTGTGTGACAGTTTAACTTAAGTTTTCAATCTTAGGTATGAGCTCACTCCCTTGCCTCTTCAGGTCAAATTCATGGCTCTTTAACAGATGAATTTTATGAGTTGTTGCAGATTGTGTTGATGAAATCGATGCCCAACAAGTCTTTGGCTACGCTCTATATAAGGATGGGAAGAATACCAAGCTTTCTTATCCCCTGGAAAAATTTGACTCTGATGTTTCTGGCAGAAGCTTTCACAATGGTCGTTTCATTCAGAGAATGCGAGTGAAGGCTTCATCTCTTCCAAAGTTCAATCTTCTGACCCACTTTTCATCTTTGATATTAGGGGAAAAAAAAAAAGTTGTACATGCAAGTTCAAAATTGATATTGAAGTCTTATAATCTTATTCTCCTACTAATATTCTGCAGTGTGAGATTAGAACAAGGAACTGTCACATCTCTACTAGAAGAAAATGGAGCCATCAAAGGGGTTCACTACAAAACCAAAAGTGGACAAGAGCTCACAGCAAGGGCTCCCTCACCATAGTTTGTGATGGTTGTTTTTCCAACTTGAGGCGTTCTCTTTGCAACCCTATGGTAAGGGTGCTCCATTTCTCTTCAGTTATTATAAACAATGGCTTAGTTTTTCTCTTGTCTTGTCTCAACTTCCACTTTAATTGGTTTACCTGTTTAATTTGTAGTTAACAATTGCTTAAGAGATATAAGTATTTCTACAGGTTGATGTACCATCTTATTTTGTTGGTCTGGTCCTGGAGAACTGTAACCTTCCATATGCAAACCACGGGCACGTTGTCTTGGGTGATCCTTCACCCATGTTGTTTTATCCCATCAGTAGCACTGAAATTCGGAGTCTGGTTGATGTGCCTGGCCAAAAATTACCTTCCCTTGGTAATGGTGACATGGCCCATTACCTGAAAACAGTAGTAGCTCCCAGGTACAAACATCTTTGCCTTGTTGGTCTTTCCATAAAATGAACATTCTTACATATTCCATCTAGATCTTCCGTATTTATTGACTAATTTGTATCCAGATACATTGATTTATGAATGTGCCGAAAAAGTGAAAGAGCTATTTGTTATGAAAGGGAGAGAGTACTAAAATTTCTTCAACTAATCTGAGAAATTGTATGTTTCAGGTACCCCAGAGCTGCATGCTTCTTTCATAGCAGCAGTGGATAAAGGAAACATAAGAAGCATGCCAAACAGAAGCATGCCTGCATCTCCATACCCAACACCTGGTGCCCTTCTGATGGGAGATGCATTCAATATGCGTCACCCTTTAACAGGAGGGGGAATGACTGTGGCTTTGTCTGACATTGTTCTGCTAAGGGATCTTCTTCGGCCTCTGCATGATCTTCATGATGCTTCTGCTCTTTGCAAATATCTTGAGTCATTCTACACCCTGCGCAAGGTAAATATATATTTTATATATTAAAAAAGAAACAACTTAAATCTTTCACCTAATGCTTCCCAGCATTTGTTTCCATGACAGTTATTATCCTATCAAGTACCCTTTTGTTATGCTTTGTTTGTAACTTATTGAGAAGGTACTTAGTTTGAAAAAAATTATATATGAAAAATATCATATAGCCGCAATATTTGTCACAATTCACTACTTAGAATTATGTGACATATTTATTGATCCTTAGATGAGTAAAAAGTTCTTACAATTTTTGCAGCCAGTGGCATCTACAATAAACACATTGGCTGGTGCATTATACAAGGTGTTCTGTGCATCCCCTGACCCAGCTAGGAAGGAAATGCGGCAGGCATGTTTTGATTATTTGAGCCTTGGAGGTGTATTCTCAGATGGGCCAATAGCACTACTCTCTGGTCTAAATCCTCGACCATTGAGCTTGGTGCTCCATTTCTTTGCAGTGGCTGTTTATGGTGTTGGTCGCTTACTTATTCCATTTCCTTCTCCAAAACGCATGTGGATTGGATATAAATTGATTGCAGTGAGTATTTCTCCATTTCCTTTTGGCTAACCAGTTACTATACATATATTATATAATCATTCAGATACGAGTGATAATCATGTGCTGCATCAACCTTATAAAGTACTTGGAGTTAAATGTTAATGGTGCAATAATGCTTATGATTCTGGATGAACTTTGTCCTGACATTTCAGGGAGCATCAGGTATCATCTTCCCCATTATAAAGGCTGAAGGAGTTAGACAAATGTTCTTCCCGGTAACTGTGCCGGCATATTACAGAACACCACCTGCCAATTTGCATAATTAAATTACACATCAAGGAAGGAAATGCATGGAATATGTAAATCAGTGCCCACATTGTTTGTATAAGTTGCAAGTGTAACTGGAGTGGTCTATAGCCAAAAAGAATAAGAGAGAGCCTAGTGTTGATTTTGAAGTAAGGGGCTCCATATACCATACCGAGGACATTGATTTTGTGCAAGTGCAACATATTTTATGTTCTGGAATTTGAATAGGTATTTTTGAATATGGGGACAAAACAAAGTTCCCAAAACTAATGTATGAAGCATCATATTCCAAGAATGTTACGCTTCGTATTTATTTTAACATAAAAGTAGGTGTAAGTGAGATATTTCCTTTATCATCATTGGATATGATGGATGAGTGAAGATAATGGGGAACACTCTCATTCAATGGTGACAAGTGAGTGCTCAAGTAGACATCATTTGTAGGTGTTGAAATAACATTAATGTTGTGTTTAATTGCAAGTTCAAATTTGTTGGTAGTTAGCATATTATTGCCGCATGCCGTGCATATCACTTGTTAGAAAAGAGAGGCAAAACTAATTTAGTTTAGAAATATGTCACCATAGTGTGATAAATGAAGCGGTCCTTGTGTCCTACTCCTACCTGTCTTGAAAGATGCTCACTATGCCTGTCTTCTGAAAATTGAAAGATCCAATCTGAGTTCATAACGTGAAGCATCTATTTTAATTTCTATTATAGCAGCACAAATGACTTTTTGGTAAGTTCAGCGAGCCACTCAATTGAAAAGATGAAATCAAAGTAAGATGCAAGTACAATGATTGAATTCTTTACTCTCTAGATATTCGTTTTTGGTGAGGATTTTATATATTCTTTGATCCTTATCAATTAAGCTACCAACACAGAGTAAATATAAAGTAATTAATTAGCTATATCAAAAACATCTAGCAAACTGTCGATATTGGCATTTGTGCCTTGTTATTCTTTCTATATATCCATTGCTCTTATCCACTAATACCACACGGAATCAGATTGCTTATAGAAGTCAAGAGATCCTTTTTCACTAACTGTCATTGTTCTTCCATCCGTCTCGGTCTCTTTCAGCATGTGATCGTTTTCCCGGTTTTAGCGTGAAACTTTTCTTTCGATCAATAAACAAAGTTTAAGTTCAATGGATTTCATTTCTATGTAGTAAAACTTTTCTAGACTGGCGTCCAATCATATACTAGTATATTATTAAAAGTGTTTAAATTTAAATTTTATATTTACTATTTAAAAAATCATGTAAATGAAATGATGTGATTGGATGATAGTATAACTCATCTAATTATATGTATTATCATATCATTAAAAGTAGTTAAATTTCATATTTATTACTTGAAAAGTCATACAAATGAATGATTTAATTAGATAATGGTATAAAAAAAAAGTTTTACACATTTAATGCATCAAAACTAAATTGAAATAAATAAATATGAATCACATAAAAAATCAACTTAAGTTCAGTGTTTAATTTTTATCTAATAACCATGCAAAATAATTTTACACTAATAATCATAAGAGTTTATCTAAAATATTAAATTATAATGGATAGTTATTATAATGGATAATTATCTAATATGATTTGATATTTTTTTAAGATTTTATTAGTTAATAATATAAAATTATTTTATATTTTCAATATATATAATTAATTATTAATTTTAATATATTATTAATATAAATTTATTTATATAATTAATTGTATATAATAATTATTACATTGAATATAATTAAGTCTAATCATAATTAATTCAAAAATTATATCAAAAATATATATATAATTAATTAAAGATATTAATTTTGAGATAATGTCAGTATAAGATTTTATACTGAGTGATTGAATAAAATATTTTTATTGATATAACCATGAGTTTAGTTTCTATATAAAAATAGTAAATTATTATAGATAGTTACAATAGTGGATAATTATTTTTTAGATTTATATTATTATAATTTTATAATGTCGGTATATATAAATTAAATTTTATAATTCTATATGATAAAATGTGTGTATAAAATATTAAGATTAAGTTTTTAATCAAGCATAAAGTGTTTTACATTAATAATATGAAAAATTAATCTTTTTTTAATTATATGTGAAAATTTAATCTACGACTCAAAAGGGAGTAAAATAAAAGAAAATAAAAGTACAAAGTGTTGATCAATAGTTGCTATAAAATAAGAGAGAAAAACAAAAACAAAAACTGAAGAAGGCAGCGGTGGCCGGAGACGGACGCAGAGAGAGAGAGAGAGGTACGTTCAGTTCCGCCGATTATTTTCCTTTTCTTCTCTAACTCTTTAGCTCCTCAAGTTCAAATATTTCACCTGTGTTGCATAGTCTTCCGTTCGATTCCTTTTATCTGAAAAAAGTGTGTTTTTCCCCTTTTTAACGTCTTTTCTGGGTCAAATTTCCACCCCATATGGCTAGGAACCAGTTTATGACGTTTTGGAATTCTGGGGTTTAAGGAAATGTGTGATATCCAACTAAATTCCTTTCCTTTACCGTGAATACCTCAAACCCTATACTGGGTCGAATTTGATTTTCTTTTTGGGTTTGGTTGGAACCCTATTATTGGAACCCCATGATGTGGATGATTTTATTTTAGTTCCCTCATAATGTAATCATCTCTGTTTCTCAACTAGGTGGGACAACATTTTGTGTGGATTTGACGATCAAACTCAATTGCTACTTTGGGTGCTAGCTACCTTTTTTTTATCCTAAAACATCTTTGGTATTGGGATTTGATTTGATGTGGACAAATGTTTTTTGGCAGGGCTTTTCTGTAAACAAACAAGGATCTAAGTGAAGGAGACTGAGTAGTATTTGTTGCATTAACAGGAAGGCTTGCTGTTCTTCGATTCATAGTTTGCATTGAGAGGAATTTGGGAACTTAACAATGTGAGTATGCTAAATAATAAATGCCTTTGCTGCTTATTCAGTAATTTGTTCTCTCTTCCCTTCCCAACACAAACTGGCACACTACTCTGAAGTTGATTCATAATTTTTTTTTCCTGGTTATTCGTTCAATTAAAGTCTCATTTATAGTCTCCTCTCTTTGTTTTTGGGTAATATGATCAGCCGATTAAATGGATCTGGAGACTGAAAACAGATTAGCTGCTATGCTTATGAGGGAAGCAGCCGAATTGCGGAGGCAGGCTGAACAGGAAGGTGTTCTGGCTTATCTTCATAAGCCTAATGTAAGGACTCGGCCAAATTCACGTTTTCTCACTGCTACTGTTCGTGGGGTACAACAAGGTTAATTCCCAGTCACTAATTTCAGATAGAGCTTGGTTATTATTGCTCGAGCTTGTCTTATGTTCTAGGGCTGTTCTTGTGAGGAAGTTTTATCATTATGCGGGAAAAAATAACTATATTTCTGATTCACAGTTTGACTTTTCCTGATTGTATTAAATATATCTGTTGATTAATTAACCTGTTTGGTGAATGTTGGGTATGCCATTTGAGTTTAGAGCAGTTCTTATTATTCAAACTTGGGGCTATGACTTAAAGCAAACTCATGACTACTTTACCCATGTTGAAACTTGAAATTTTAACTTCGTTTCTCGAGTGTTTGAGGCAGTCAAATCGCCATCTTCCTCCTCTAAGTTGTGTAGTGTGTACAGTGAGTGCAATTGATATCTGTGTTGTGCTGATAGTTTATAGTTATTGCATATGATTTTTTATTTTTGTTTCCGGTTCTTTGTAACAGCAAATCGAGCTGTTGAAGTGAATGAGATGTGGCGAGTTCGACAGAAAGAACTAGATCTGGATAAACGGGTTAAAGGTGCATCAAAAGATATAAGCAATGATCACAGAAGCCATCGGGATGGTAACTCATGCAGAAGCCCGGTAAGACATGCTGCTTTTGATAATAGCACTAATGCATCTGCTTCATGTTCAAGTAAAAGAGATTACGAGTTGGATAAATGGGGTAAAGTCTCATCAAAAGATAAAAGCAGTGCTGACAGAAGCGACAGGGATATTAGGAATGGTTACTCATCACGAAGCACAGGTGGGCATGGTGTAGTTGATAATTGCATTAGTGCCCCCTCATCATGCTCAAGTAAACGAGATCATTCTCTAGAACCAGAAGGTCTAAAGGATGAAGAGCTTGAGGAGTTTCTTCACTCAAGGTATTAATACTTTCTGATGTTTTATTTGTATGCATGTCTTCATATAATCTCACTTTTTTCTCAACTCTCGAAACTCCATTTTGGCACAGGACCAAGCGAGGCAGAGGTGCTGTTGGTCCCAGAATGGATGAGACCGGGCCCTACCTTCCTCCACGTCAAGATGGGGAGGCTAGTCCTACTCCTGATGTAAGGGAACGTCGTCTTGTTTATGGTCCTGAGAGGCCTCCATCACTCAATTCATACGAATCTTCTGAAGAGGAGCTTCACGAAGAAAGGCAGAAAAAAACTAAAAAGTCTCGCTCAGGCAACTCGGACAGCCATTCTAAGAAGCGCAGGTCCAAAGAGAAATCAAAGCACAAGAAAAAGAGGAGGGATGAGAAAGAAGTAAACACCATCACTAAGGACTATTATGTTATTTGATATTCATTTGTGGGGTGACTTCAGGCAATTTGGATGAAAAGTTGAAAACGTTTGTACCTTGTACAGATATTTTCTGTAACATAAGTGGGGTTTATTTTGGTTTGAAACAGATTATAATTAAAAGCTTCCTGAGATATTTTTTGAAAACTGATGATTATTTCCCAAAAATGATTTCGGCGAGATATATATCATTTTGGTTCTTATGGCCAAAGTAAGGATCCAAATCTCAATTACTATTATTATTTAAGTTTCTTATATTTTTGGGAGAACATTTGTATGGCAGTAAAAGTTGCCTCTGGGATCAGCTTTTTAGCTAACTGCAATTATGCTAGTTATTTGCCCACTTCAAAACGCCCTTTTGACAAATCATTTGACATTTCAAACTACCAAACCATGGTTTAATTAGTTCAACCTCACCGGAAGATTTATTTTGGTGTCCGAATAGGTGAGATACCCCAAGTTCCCAACTGCATCTGTCCTGCTTGGGTATGGAATAAGGCCATTTGAATAGATGGTTAAGGAGGTTCAGCTGCTCGCTAGGTTTGAGGTCTCTTGTACTTGATTAGGTTTCTTAGTCCTTCACTAGGTTGTTTTGAGTAGAAATTCATCGAGTGTTGCCAACATGTCTTGCCATCCAAGTCAAAATTCTCATAACCAACTTCAGTGGGCTGAATGTCATGGAGATTTTCACCTCACATGTCATATTCTACGCTGTGCATGCTTATCTTCCATCTTCATCCATTTTGTAATTACACCATTGTCTATTTTAACGTTGGCATTCCTTCCATAAAATCACCCGCAGTTATGTTATTTTACATCAGTCACAAACGCGGTCCTTTGATTCCTTACTCCTTGATAAAATGACAAATACGGGAGCCATGTAACGTGTTGTTCTACAAACCAATGTAGCCACATCGTTTTAACCACATCGGTAATGTCAATTGATGACAACACAAAGTCCTCCTCTTCCTAGACAATCAGAAACCTGACAAAACGGCGCCAATTGTAGATGACAAAAGGTTCGATCACTTGACTCATTAGACCAGCAGTAGCAATTTACTAATAAATCATTTGCTAATGTTATTTACATGAGTAATAAATAATATATTATGCAGTTGGGGGGACCACGAAAGCTCCTATTACATTGCAACAATATACCTTGTTTCTATCTGGAATTATTCTGGCATCTATTTCTTTCCAATCACATATCAGGTAGCTGCATGGAGGAGGCGGCATTTATTATCTGGATACAAGGGAAAGACAAGACAAAGAGTGAGAGATGACTCAACCAAACTCCGCCCATCTTATCGAGAAATACCTTAATGCTAAGACGCGTTAATGCGTGTTCAGGAACGTCACAACCATTTATTACCCTTTCATTTATTAGCTATTATGTGTGATGTTCACATATATTATATAACTATCTCAAGTCTTTATAGGGGTCATCATCCAAATTCCAGAGTGACTACTTTAGGGTCATCCATATGTAGCTACATATGCTATCAATACAATCAGCTATTTATTCATTAAAGTACGTAGTGCTTTGCTGGCATGCCTCATTGCCTTGCAACAAGAAACGATATTAGTTGATGTACATCCTAAAACAGAATTTGAAGTAGACATGTTGTTAATTGTAGCTTTCCCTTCTCCACTTTCCATAACAATTTCCTGTCACCCTCCAATCTCATTCCAGCTGCTCTGATGTGAAGCCATCCAATAGGTTCATAGGAATATTATTGTCATGAGTCTTCAACGAGATGATCTGTCTCATCAAAGATCTCCTCCTACAGAAATATTGTTGTCAATATTCAATAAAAGCTTGCTAAAAGATTTCAAGAGTCACCAACTAATATTTGTTCACAATGACCGTTAATTAATTAGTACCTGTAAAAGCTCTTCAATAACATCTTCCATGGTAATTATTCCAACAGCTTCTTCTTCTTGTGGTGGCCTTGGGAGTGGATTCCCATCTATCTCCAAAATATCCGAATATATATGTTTTGACCATTTTTTGCTCCTAGAACCACTCCTATTCGAACTTGAGTTTGTAAGGCTTTTCCACTTACGTATTGGCCTCCTCCTTGCTCTCAGGATTCTACCTTGGGGAGGCTTTTCAGCATCAATATCCACCTTCACCTCTCTCACTGACTCTACTTTCACATGCATGACATGCCAATGTATTCATTATGAAGGAGGAAAAAAAAAAAGAGTTTCTAATTGAATCTAAACAAAATGTTACCAAAAGATAAATAGTTTGACTTGATTATTTACAGCATGTGCATATTACCAATGGCACTATTGTTGGAAGATTCCTGTGGTGACTTGTCACGCCTTCTGACAACAACAGCCATGTGGCTAAAACCCTTTTGGAACTCATTCAAAATATCATACAGTGGCATAGTTTCAGGAACCCTGCGAACATATGCAATATTATGATGATATAATGCCCACTAACTTCAATAGGCCATCAAAACTACAACACATTTACAAGACTTAGTACCTTGGAATTCTGCGTATGGTCACATTCTTCACGGGTACTTCATTTTCTGGGTCAATTGTCAATAAATTCTTGACCTGAATTGACAAAGCATGCATGCTTAAAACAAAGGTAATGTACAATCAAGAGAAATAAAAGAAGAGGGTGATGTTAAAAATGAAAAAGCATATGAATTTCATAGAACAAAATTTACTGTATACCAAGATAAGTCCAATAATGTTTGTAGGCTTCTCATAATAAACTGGGACTCTGCTATGCCCTTTCTCCAATATTAGATTCATCAGATCCCTGCTCAATAATAGCCTTTTAATTAGATGAGGGAAAGTTGTCAAATACAAAAGTTTGCTTGCATTTTGTAAATTTTTTTTGAGACACTAGTTTACCTATCAAACTTGGCATTGATATCAATAGAAAATATTTCAGTTATAGGAGTCATGGCATCACTGGCTTTCTTCTCAGTGAGTTCAAGCGCCCCAGAAATGATGGTTGTTTCAACATGTGATAGTTCCCCACCTTTTCCTGCCTAATGTAATTCATCATGGAACAGCACCAACAAACACAAGTAAGCATGAATGTCTACTGATACAAGATGAGAGATCACTGCAGCATACTGATATGAAATAACAAGATGAACGCATACAAGTCTTCTTCAAGAGCAAATGCAAAAAAAAATTTATGAAGTATAGATGCATGCCCATGTTTCAAGCTAGAACATCATGTAGCACTGATACTGACCTTATTGCCATGCAAATTTACTAGTGTTTTCAACTCAGCTCTGCGGAAAAGGGATTCCTTTCGATGGCCAAGCAAATAGTCCAACAACTGAAACACCATAAAAAAGCACCAAAAATCCAAGAAGCGAATTAAAATAAGAAATAACTACTTGAATTTGGTCTAGGTCGGCTCAAATAAAACTATAAAAATTATGCTGAATGTATGTCACCTTGCTAAGTGGAAAAGCAAAAGGGTAACATATCCATAAAAGAACACGAACAACTGGAGCCACTTTTGCACCAACTGCTAAACCATACCGAGAGCAAACTGATTGGGGTATAATCTTCACACAAGTAAATAGATGTCAGAGGACCTTTACATAACAAGCTGATTAATGCAAACAATCAGAAAAATATAATCAGAATCTTTGACAAAAATCAAGATAGTTATTAGATGAAATGAAATTATATGAGTCTCTTATTTACCTATAATCATGTTACATCATTAAAGTTTCTAGGTCTATAGCATCTTTTGACAATACAAAAAACTTTCTCACCTCACCAAAGAGAAGAATTAATGTCACCGAAATCAGGATAGCACCCAAAGCATTGACAAGCTTATCAAGAAAGATAGGAAGTCCCTAACAAAAGCGACACCCATCTCAGATATTAGCTGGATGTTATAGTAAACCCAAGTGATTAAATACACACTTGCACGAGTTTAGTTGTACCTCCATGGCTATTGCATTGCAAATGAGAAGAGTGCAAAGCAATAAATATTGATTCCTTACAACAGGCAATATCTTCTCTGTAATGACACACAAGTCACAAGTTCAAAAACCTGTTAGAAACTAAATTAACATCTCTTTTTGAATTCTGGGTAAAAGACTAAATTAGAAAGCTTTCTTTCCACACGAATATTAACAAAAGGCTCAAACTTTATACGACTCCCAGCAATGTCATGTTCGCACTAATACGTGAAATTATTCCATTAATTTTAATCGAATAACATGGCTGAGACAGAGAAAGAAACATAGAGAATACCGGCATGCTTGCGATCCTGAGGGGTGCCGGACTTAGCAAGGACCTCAAGATCAACAAGGCTTAGTGACATGAGGCCTAATGTGAGGCCTGACATCAACCCAGCGAATATCACCAACAGCACGCTCACTGCTATGTTTATGAAAAAATTTGCTTCGCAGCACGCAACATGCTCCTCCATTGAAAATTTGAAGACACTCAACTCTCCCTCTTTCTCTCTGTATCCACAACTTGTTCTTATTCAACCAATCCTTGAGTCAGAAAGAGAAAGCAGAGGCATCAGTGGTTCATCACCTTGATTGCTTTAGAGGGCCATCGAATTTTACCAGAAAGATCGTTTATTTATTTATTTATTTTTTTTGTTCTTGGGGATACAATAGAATTGTGGTGAAGTGTTGTGTTTGTTTGAGAGTGCTTGTTTCACACTGATGCCAAGTCTATGTTATGCCATGCTACCTTTGCTCTGTCTATGTTTTGTTTCTGTTGTGTGTCTCTCTGTTGCCTTGAGGGCAGTTGATAGAACATCGAGAACATAGCTCAAAAGGGACCCACAACCACTAAGCAAAGAAAGTTGGCACCTGGCATTGTTTTTTTGGGCTCAGAAAAGTGTTCCTTAATCCTTTATTCTCTTCTCCTTTTGTTAGAATAAAGGTTTAGTCTCATTCTCACCACTATCATGAGAAACAGCACATTCCAATTGGAGGGCTTCTGTTTTGTTTATGATGTGCATGCATGCATTGCACACAATATCATTTGATTCATTTGTATAATGCGTATAAATTGAAGCTTTATGTGATTTTTTTTTTTTTTTTTTGTCTATGTGGTTTCTTCTATTTCTTATAAAAGTATTTTCTTTCTGTCTTTCTGAACAATGACATACTTCTGTCATTGGCATCATCACCATTTTGTCATTACACACAAAAGGTTGCCTCTGGGACGGGTATGAAGCTAACTGTCCACAAACTTCTGCCGTGGCCATTTATTCTATTGGATTTTGCATTGTAATAGTTATTACTAGGGTTTACGAATTTATGAATGTATTTCTATACAATTAGGTTACTTGATTCTGCACCTTCTTTTAGCATTAAAAAGATGCGGTGTTTGAGCATTCATAGTGTGTGGAAGAATGCTTACGTGGAAGGACTAAGGGTAGAAGATGCGATCACTAAGGACACTTGTTTGAATAATATGATGTTTCTGTCAAGATTCTTCGAGTTGGAACAACATTGTGTGAATGACAACATTGTTGTTGACGGAATTTCTAATGGTCAGCCAGTCAGATAGAGACTGCAGATTTTTCATTGTCAATTTTAAGCTCATACTCTACTTTTTTTGGTTGCCCTGTATCCACCTTCTGTGACTAATTCCTAAAACGGGAACTCTTAAGGCACTCTAAGGTGACTCTTCATATGATAGGCGAATCAAAGAATTCCAGGTAGCAGCAATGGTTGGTCATACTCTACTTCTACATCAATCTAGTGCATTTAGAAGAATAGTTTAGTCTAATTACTCCCTCCAGATCAATGATGTTAATGGATTTTGCAGTATATGTTATTTGATAACAAAATTTGAATGAACTGAACAATGATATTCAATGACAAAGACCAGGTTTGTGGTATTATGGTTAAGGATTTGGTGGCTAATTAGATAAGCCTTAAGAATGTGTTAGGTATAAAATAAAAATAAAACTATTTATGACGTCTTCTCCAAAGTTTGAATTGATAAGTAGAGACGCGTAAATGATTTTATTTCAAAAGAATGAAATATTTTTTACCTTTAAAACCAAATGCCTTTTACCATGTATTTGATTCTTTCCAAAAATACATGTGTTTCCAGTTTCTTTTTCCTTCGAAGATGGATTGCTCTCTGGTGAAGTGATTCTTCCCATTTTGTACTAAAAAAGGGGGGAAAATTGACTATGGATTATTTTAGAAAAATATCCAAGTATGCTGGGAATGTTTCATGAAATGTACAGGTGATCGGATTGCGCTGAGTGTAACATGTGCACCATATACTCTTTTTTGTTTTTTATACATATACCCTTCTTTGTTTATTTATATTTATCGTTTAGTTCAGTTATATTCAAGTTTTAAAGTGTTGAAATAATTTTAAATATAAATAAAATGTTTTTATTTGATTAATTTTATAAAATTATTGTTACTATTTTATAAGTTTAATTTTGGTGCACTATATTTTATATTGTCATTGAATCAAAATCTTTTATTTAATGACTAATAGTGATATAAAAATTAATTATTATGGCTGATATAATAATATAATTGCATGATTATATAGAAAAAGATTTATATTTATAGTGCATAGAATTGAAATTATTGTTTTATTATTAAATATAAATTTAATCAATCAAAACACTTAAATATAAGCTTAAAAATTAATTAATTTGACTTAAAGTATTAAATCTGTATTAAAAAAGTATTAAAGCTGAATTAAACAAATGAAAGCAGATTTTTTTTCAAAAAAAGAGTTTAAAATAATAGAAGACTCGCTTGTTTTTAAAGGTCCGATTAAGTTACTAATAATTTCAACAAAAAATTAAAGTGAAGGTGCAAAATCTCAAGATTCTGTTCTGAGGATATAAATCCAAACTTTAATCACGTAATTATCACAGGTAAAAAGTCACCTAAGTGAATTAAATTTCGCTCGTCATGATAGCTGATACAAGTTGCACTTTACTACCATGCACTTCCAACTCACTAAACTCAGAATCAGATCCATAAAAATCTTTAACACTTCTACATATAAAAATTATTAAACCTCTGAGAAATGAGTGCATAATTAAATCCAACTGAGAAAAAAAATCAATAATACAAATTATCAGAAAACAAATAATCCTACTCCTCAATAAATAAATGAATAAATATTAGTGCATCCAAATCCAAATCCAAATCCATAGAATTCACCGCTTTCTGACTCTCACAGACTCAGCGAGTGACTCACTCACATCGCGCACACACAGCTCACAGATCTGATCTGAGTGGTGACTGAAAGAGATCCAACTTTATTGATTTGTTATCAGTTTCAGGTAACCATTCATTCACTTGCCTCAATTCTTCATTCTTCTCGTTTTCCAAGCTTACCCATTCTGCTTACTCTCATGATTGTGGACTTTAGTGTGCTAAAGTTTACATTTTTAGTCTAAAGTTTCATCATTTATTGTTTGCTTGCTTCCTTCAATGCTATATATCAGTTTCCCAATGGATTTCTATGAACTTTGTTTTCGATTAAAGCTTAAACCCTTTCTGGGTTTACCTCATTGGGAACTTTTTCTTTTTTTTTGTTATTTGCTTGTTTTTAATGTTTTAAGTTCTGAAACAAACTTTGTGCTTAAGTTAGTAGCATAGCATTTTTTTGTTTTGTTTGCTCAGCAGCGTGAAGCCCGTTTTTATTGCCCTTTTATTTTATTGGAGGTTGTTGGAATCAACGATTGGTGGGTTTTTTATATTATGATAAATTAACTGGAAATACCGTTAGCAACTTGCCAAGGTAATGACTTCTACAGAAAGTGATATGGGTTAAAAATGGATTTTGCTATGTGGAGTTTGATGGAACTGTAAGGTGGATATTACTATGTAAGGTTCTTGGCACTGCGAAATATAGTTACTTGTTAGTGGCTCCGACTTTGAGAACTGTAAGAAAATTATAGTTGTGAGAAAACAGTTTGGGCAGCAGAAACATATACTGTCACCCAATTCGAAAACGTGTGATGGAATATGAAAGCAGAAATATTTTTTATTTATTGGAAACACCAAAATTGAAATTTTTGCTAAAACTTGTGCTAGGTTTGAAGGCTCATTGCTATTATCATGTCAAGGAGGCCTGTAAATCCTTCACGTCGGATAGCTGATGATGGAAGTATACCATTTGTGGCCTCTATGCAGTCCAAATCTCGCAACACTCCCCTGCTATCTATTGGGCTTGTTGTCGTGGTAAATTTTCTTTGAAATGTGTATCTCATCATAGAAATACTTTGGCATAATTATTTATGTGCAATACTTCTATGTGCTTGTTAGATGTACCTTTTTGACACTAAATGGATCCTACATTTGTGTAAATTTTCTCCCTGATCTCCACCTTTCCTAACTCATCTTATGGTTTTTCTCAATTTACTTTATAAAGCATGTTTGTCACTGCTTGCTTTCAACATATTTCTCATCTAATAAGTGATATTTGTAAATTTTCAGGGGGCAATCCTTCTGATTGGTTATTGTTATAGCAGTTCAGGTTTGTAACTAATCTGTTAACATGAAGTCTGTAATCTTTGTAAATTTGTAATGAAGAATCTTTCTCATGAAAGAATTAAAGGATTTTGATATGTTCGTATCTAAAAGCAGAACACAGGTTTTATTGGCATGTAGAAGAAAATGATACATTGACTCTGAACTAGTTTTTAGATCGTATCTGATCCTGCCATCATTGATCTGCCCTTCTCAAATTGTCAAATTGGTAATATGAAATCTGTATAAATTGGTTGCAAAATAATTATATAAAATAAAAGAAAAAGAAAAAGAAACTGGCACACATCACTGTTGAAATTTCAATGAAGATGATGTGTCATGAATTTGCATCTGCTATAAAATTCTGATGGTACTGATCTTTGCTTCAATTTGTTGGGTCACATGGCAGGTGGGGCTAGCAGTGAGATCAAGGATGTAAGTAAACTTGAAGGTAAATATTTGAACTATCATTTAACCATTTAAAATCTTAAGCTTCCAAAACACTTTCCTTATAGGACTGCATATGCATTGTTCATATGAAGCTGAAGTACTGAGTTATTGGATACCTTATTCTTATTCTTATTTCCTCTAAATAGGCTCTTAAGCTTTTAAATTTCAAGCATATGTGAAAAAATAGACTACTAGAATTTTAGGCTGCTCATCTTGATTGTGTTTGTCTCCTTATGCTAGTTGCAAAATGTGCCTTGTTGATATAATTGAGGTGTGCTTAATTGAGGTGTCATGGCCTCTGAGTTTCTGTGTCTCTTTCAATAATATAGATATAGAGAATCAAAGAATCAATTCTATGACATTGTGCACTTTGTTTGTGTAATTTGCAAAAGTGAAAATTATACTCAGACAATGGCTTGCATGTTTCTAATATTGAGAAAAGATCTAAAGATAGGACACTAGGGTGAGCGAGCAGTGGAGCCTCATTAAGTGAGATGGGTCTGATATAGTTTTCTTCCTTGTACTGAACATTTTTTTATTATATAGTTGGTGTATCATAAAGAATGCTTGGAAATTGATGACAGTGTATCTTAATCTGTCCATTAGACATTATTGATGTCTTATCTTGGTTTGTAGGTACAACTTAATTGGCACGTAATGTAGAACTGTTGATTACAAATTTTGGTAGTGAAAATCCTGCAGCAATTCAAACAGCTCTAGTGTGCATATGCAGGTGGTATCTCTTGCACAGCAGAAGTGCTGCAAGCATTGCAATTTTGAAGAAAGCATATGGAGACAGTATGCATAAGGTTTTGCATGTTGGCCCTGACTCTTGTTCTTTGGTTTATAGTTTGTTACAAGAAGAGGAAACTGAGGCTTGGGGAATAGAACCATATGAATTAGATGATGTTGGTGCAAAGTGCAAGAGTCTTGTACGCAAGGGCATTGTGCGTGTAGCTGATATAAAGTTTCCTCTACCCTACCGTCCAAAGTCATTTTCTCTTGTCATTGTGTCAGATGCTTTGGATTACTTATCTCCAAGATACCTGAATAAAACCCTTCCAGAGTTGGTGAGGGTTTCTGCTGATGGTGTTGTTGCCTTTGCAGGTACATCCCCTAATGAAGCTTCTGATCTTCCAGTTTTTGCTTCTATACATTGGAATTTAGTCTAGAACTGGATTTGTTAGGCATGTAGTTTTGCTGGCATAGGTGTTCAACTGCTTAGGGTTCGGGCTACATTCACCGATTGGGTGTCAGTCATTTTTCTGAATATAGCAATATTGCATGTATGCCTACTTCAAAAGGAAGAGATCTTGTTTCAAAGTTATTCGTAATCTCCATATACCAGTCCTATAAACAATTAAATATGTGATAAAAGATGAAGTTTTGGTTCACATTTTACTTTCTTTGTCCTGACTCCTCATTTTCATTCATAGGCTATCCAGGTCAGCAGAGAGCTAGAGGTGGAGAAGTGGCCAAATTTGGTCGTCCAGTAAGTGACTAGTATTTAGTGAATTTGATAGGTTTTAAGCTGGCTGCATACTGCTTTATTGAAGTTAAAAGGACCATGACTCTACCCTCACGTTGGTTGCAAATTACCCTATGTTATCATTTTTAAGTGGGCAAGTCATTTACTAGGGAAATTATTGGCTTTTTATGTGACATTTGGATGAAGGGCTTATAATAACTTAATTGTTCTTAAATGGGATTTTTTGGAAATAAGAAAGGAAAGTATGAAATAGGCTTTTGAGCATTTACTTAAACAAAAGAAATCTTGATGGATAGAAAGAGAAAAGATGAATTGGATTCCTAAGGAAGTCAATTGGTGATGGATTTTCTTCAACAAATTGTACTATTTTTCCGAGATTGGTATAAGTGAATTTATTTATTGATTGTAAATAGACTGATTTCCATGGGCAATATCAGATTGAGTTAATTTGTAGATCAAGCTCATTTTGGATATGAATATGAATTTCCTTGACATCATCTTCATACTGGCATACTTGATGAATTGTTTCCTTTACTTTTGTCAATAATGACAACCGTTTTAATGTACATAAGTTAATGTAGCTTAAATTTGAAAATTAATATATTGGTCAGTAAAATATATCTTAAAATTATTGGGGAAAAAACTTAGTAAGTTTCATATTCATGACAGTAATTGGAAGTTTAAGAAGTTTAATTATAGTGTTCCAAACACATACCAAGAAAAAGTATGCTTCTATTTATGAAGGGACTTGATTTTCTTTTTATGAAGGCCAAATTGCGCAGCTCATCGTGGTGGATAAGATTTTTTGTTCAGACTAACTTGGAAGAGAATG
Source organism: Dalbergia oliveri (assembly GCA_030441495.1). Lineage (NCBI taxonomy): Eukaryota > Viridiplantae > Streptophyta > Magnoliopsida > Fabales > Fabaceae > Dalbergia > Dalbergia oliveri. The sequence goes on along the minus strand of JAMLFY010000009.1, from coordinate 31,640,476 downwards.
AAACTGCCGGCAAGAAGTTTGAGCAGGCTGCAGCCAAGGGGATACAAGCCAGGTTGCCAAGTTTTTCACCTCAAATCATACCCTTGATTCTTTCACTGTTTTGTTTTAAACTCTATGGTTAGAAACCATGCTGATATATAGGCAGGCACCTTGAGCACCCGAAGGGTAAAAGTTCCATATATTTTGGTTGGAATTATAGTCATGTTTGATATTCCAAATCACGATAATGATGAGACATTTGATACAAATATTTATTTTCTTGGTAATCCCATTTGTAAACTATTTGTCTTGATAGTGTTCTGTTTGTTTTCTTTTCACAGTTGTTCTTTGTTTCTTCAGTATTCAGAAGAATTGCTAATGGCAAGAATAATTAAGTACAGCAATTGCACATGTAGTTTCATCTGAATGCAATAAACAAAGGGTAGAGTTTAGGTGATGAAGGTGCTTTCCTTTATTATTGAAATACCTACAATATTCTTATGAGGGAATACCCTCCATATGATCTTAAAGCTGGATAGGCATGCTTCCAGCACAAACATCTTGTGCCAATACTTGATTAAAGTACAATTGGATACATTATATTATACATATATGCTTCTTTATTCTATGGAAGAACAAGAAACAAGTGCTTTTACAAGTGTTTTACGAGGGGCAGTTGCTCCATTTTTCAAGTTTTTGTAGGGGGATGTTGTACTCGTTGGGTTTTTATGTAATTGTATGGTATGGATTGCACAATAAAATTTTAAAAATTTGTAATACTCAAAACTGGATTAATGTGAATCAATCAGTTTGTAAGATTCGAGTTATATATACCTAGGAGCGTGTTTTACATAACTTGATTCTTGTCCCTGGACAGTAGGCACTATTCAAGGAACGACCATCCTCTACTAGTATCCACGCATGAATGATCACAAATGACTATAAGTGCTAGCTCTGTGCGATTCCAAACCATGGGTTTAGGTTTCTTCAATGTCATTTTTGATTTCTGAAGTTGTGTCACACCCATAAACCAAACCCCTTATCTCTTTTGTTTATAGAGAGATATGCAATTATAACTAATTAAAATAATATTTGGTAATTTGAAAACAAATTTTTTAAATCTGATTTTACAATATCCAATTTATTTGCCATAGAATTCAAATTTATATCATCTAATGATATAAAATAGAATTATGAATTTAAGATATAGATAATATATCTATATATATATATATATATATATATATATATATATATATATATATATATTAAAATTCAAATTCTTAAACAAAATCAATCTATTCGTTACATTCTTAGTGTGCAACTAAATAAGTTTACATTATGTTGGCAATAAGCCTAATATTGTTATCACGCCTACAAGTCATAAGTGATCTTTAGTAAGACTTTATACAGAAACAAGTAACAGAATAACTTAACCAATAGAATGTGTTATAATTCTGTTGTCACATGATATCTAATTTGAACATAAGGCATGGATAATATCATCCTTATATTGTTCAAATACAATTTATCAATCTCTAAGTAACTGATAAATTAAATAACATTGATAACACCTTCATTCATTGGTACGGCTAAGCATTCTCAGTCTTATTTATTAAGAGACCCAATAGATATCTCTCTCAAAAAGAGGAACAAACCTCATCTTATTTAATCATTTTTCTTCGTATAAATTACATTATATTCAACCACAACTTTTATAATTATCCAGTTAAAGATAACGTTTGATTATATCAAAACATAATGCTCTTTATGTAGAAAATTGTGTAAACTCAAGTATAAGAATTTATTGATATAATTACTTTGAAAATCACTTACGACATTAATCCATACAGTAATCTCATAATGGGTCTATCAAGTATCTTGTTCTCTAGTAAATACCCATAAATTTAATTTTATACCATACACATAAATATCTCATAATTATCAATTAAGCTTATACTAATTTTATATCATAATACTAATTATCAACTAAAGATATATTTATGAGATAATTATCTCATAATTATCAATTAAGCTTATCCTAGTCTTATATGTAACATACAAATATAATAATAAAAAAATAAATAAAATATTTTTTATCAATGAAAATATAATCGCTTACGCTACGATCACTAACAGTACTTAGTCACTCATTCTTGCCGCAAGGTGGTGAGCGTTGTTCTGACTGGAACCAGCATCCAATGCATGTGATGTGTGCTTCCCAATTCCCACTGAAATTGCTTCCACTTCCACCTTTTTTTTTATAATTAAAAATGCTTGACTCTGAAGAAAAGTGATGAACTACAAGAGTTCAACAAAGCACTAAAACCGTGAAAACAAAAGAAAAATCAGAAAACAAAAACACAATGCTAGCACCAAAACCCAAGGCAGATTCAAAACACCAAACATAAGTGCACATCAGGACGCAGAGGAAGGGCCACAACAACATACTTGGAATGACTTGTCCATGGAGAATGGAGATTCTAGATTTCTAGATAATGTCAAGGGTAGAACCTGATGTACTAGTCACTCATATATACTCGATAGATTATTTTAGGGGTAAAAAGAGAGAGAGAGAAGAAAAAAGAAAATATACTGTACATACGAATTTCATGAGTTGTGACTCTGGTTTGTGATAATTAACGAGATTGATTCAATCAAATATGATTCTACATGGTTTAGCATCACCAAAAATATTATTTGGACTAAAAAATAATGTCTTATTAGGGCAAGCAATCACTATTGAATATGATAGTGGCTCAAGGGATTTGTTAACATATAATAGTGATGAGGCAGAGTAAGTGTTGGATAAGATACTTATTTTTAGATATTGAAATATCATCACTACTATCATTGGTCTTAAAAAAATTGGCTGTGGCATGTTCCTGAATGGTAGGCTCCTCAATCACATGCACGCGGGACACAGCATGCATGCATGTTGTCGTATGCGACAAACAATCCTTGTACTACTTGGACAAATTGTATGCAAATATGCCCAATCTTAATTCCCTCCTTCTCATCCCTCCTACCTCTTGTATACCTGTTACAATCATAACCAAGAGAAATTTATTCATACAACAAAACCTCTACCACTATCAAATACTTTATTTTTTTTCTCTTTCTATGGTATAATGGTGCCAACTTTGATTTCCACGTTGGTTATACAAATACCATTCAGTGCAATGTGTTGGGTTATATGCTCTTTAGTCAACTAAGTCCAAATAAGACTTTAGTGAGATTAAAGAAGAACAATATGGCCCATGTGGCTTAGGGTTAGGTCTTGGACTTTCAGGCATATAAACTAATCTTTTCACCCTTGTGCTCACTAAGTGTTTTTCATCAGAAACAGACACCCTGAGGCAAACGTTCATCATCTGACGGTCCGCACAGCCACTCCATCCCCGAGAGATAGTCTGGAAGATCTGTCAAAGAGCGGATTACTCCGATCGTGAAGCTCGGTTCACTGCGTCCTTCAGGTAATCAAAACAATGAAGGTTCTATTTTCCTACGTAATCGGTACGATGCGCTTCCGCGTTTTTGTTGATAATCCTACAATTGGTAAGAGGAATTGAATGAGGAAAAGAAGTTTTGATATTAATTTATATTTCATGTGATTTATTTCGAAATTTTTTTTGAAAAATATGGCACCTTATTTTTCTGTATTTGTTATTTATTTCATGTTATTTATTCGCTTATAGTTCATATTCGGTAAAAGTCTTAATTTTTAATCGGTTAATCGCTTTAATCCATGGTTAGATTCTCGTGTTTCTCTTGGTTTGTAACAAGGAGGCTAATCCCATATGATTAGGTTTCCTCCTTGCTTTATTTTATATTTTTCGCATTTTCCTATGTATTTTTTGAATTTCTGTAAAAGTTAAGATCGAGAACGCGAAAAAGATGAGCAATCAACACTCAGAGACTTTCGTGGACCTCTGGATCTCAGAATTGGATGATCCATATATGGTTGGAAAGAGGACGGAAAGACGAGAAATGGTGGGCGGACCGGGCGCTCGCCGGCGCGCGGCAGTGGCTGAAAGTGGCCTTCACGCGCGGCAAAGGGAGCGTGAGGGCGCGTGAGACATCCTTTTGGGTGTTTGGGCGGCGTTCTCGTCTCCTCATGGCGGTCCTTCCCTGGAGTTTTCCTGAGACGAAGTCGGCTGGCGGCAGTCTTGACGGCTAGGGTTCCTCTTCGTGTCCTAGGGTTTCTCGCCAAGGATTGGGTTTTTTTTTGGGCTTTTGGGCCCATGGATACCCTAAAGGGGCTTGAAGCAAATATTGTGGGCTGGACGAAAGAAGAATTCCAAAGTTGTAATATTTTTTTTTTTTTAGGAAAACCATGGATTAAAGTTATTTGTTTAATTATTTATTGCTTTTATTGAATTGTATGAATTATATGTGCGATTAACATGATGTTTGTAATAACATGCCATATAGAATAGGATGGTGCCATATTGTTGCATAATCACATGTCATATATGCATAATAACTTTTGTCATGATACGACTAGTATATAGTTATTATGCGCGATTATTTAAATTTTAAGTTATCCACTAGATTAATTATCAATTATTATGATTTTCGGTAAGAAATCAAGATTAATAATGGGATTAATTTATTGTGGAATTAAAATCTAGACAAATAATCCAGATAATTTCCTAAGAGAAAATTCTTTCTTGAAAATATAATTTTGTGGGTTTTCTAAAATGGTCATGGAATAACACACGCTAATACAACAATCATGTATCATGATTGTGTGGAGCACAAGCCGTAAAGTGACCAGATTTTAGGACCTTAATGTTTTCAAAATTACGTTAAGTTAGGTGATGCACGTTCATCGGTTACACCTACTTACATAGTTTTTGAAATCAAACAAAAATTATTTTCGAATGAAACATTTTTTTTGGAAATTGGAAAATTCTAAACTTAAAAAAATTGAATGGGTGAAGGTTTAAATTTTTTTTTTAAAAAGTATTAAACCTGGGGCTCCAATTGTGGGTTTATTAGTGAAATGGTTATCGCTAAAGCCCATGGATAAGGATAATCGGATTTCGCTAGATTAAACCTTAATATTTTTCAAAATTTTAGTAAAGTTTTGTACGGCCTATCGTCGGCAACACTTAGACACTAAAGATAATTTTGAAAGTAAACAATGGTTAAATACATTCAACTTTGGTAAAATTGTTAACCTTCCCATCGAGGCTCTGCAATGAAACTGAAGGCCCAAAATAACAATATTAGTTTTACAAGTATCTTGCACATCGTAAGCCTTGTAAAGATAACTAATGGATTGTTACACAATAAACAAGTAGTAGTTATTAGAATCTACTAGCGCTATATTGTTTGTTGTTATTCTAGTTTGTAATTAGTGTGTTTTTTCATTGTTTTCAAAAATGTCTTCATTCAATCCTTTAGCTACTATCTTGAGCCAAAAACCTATGGATGGTACAAACTACAAACAATGGAAAACTAATTTGGATATTGTTCTTCAATATGAAAAGCTCAACTTTGTTCTAACTACCCCTATGCAGCAGCATGAAGATGCGCCTGAGGCAACAAAGGCACGTTTTCAGGAGAAGGAAAAATGGGAGAAGGCAAATGTGAGGTTCGCCTATATTTTAGCCAGTCTCGCCAGTCACCTTCAGGAGCAAGTGAGCATGATTGAGAGTGGAGCAAACATGCTCCAACTCTTGATGGCATGTTTGCTACGTCTAGCTCTACTAGGCAAATGCGCTGAATGCAGTCACCAAGACGGTGATGTCTGGAGGAAGTGTGCGGGATCATTGTCTGACAATGATAGCAAACTTCAAGAAGGCTGAAGACCATGGGGTCAAATTTGAACAAGAAGTAAAAGTTGACCTTCTCTTGCAATCAGCCTGAATACTTCAATTGAGTTCAAGATGAATTATAATATGAATAAGATGAATCTTGACCTTACTCTGATGCATGAGCTAAAATCCTGAACGTCTCTAGTCAAGCGGGCAGTGCATTTCCTGGTGAGAGTTCTGTGAAACCTAAGGGGAAACCCAAGGGAAGGAACAAAAACAAGAAAAAGAAGAAATCAGGAGTTCCAGTTGCCAAACAGTTGCAATGAAGGCCAAAAGGCAAGTGCTTCAAGTGCGGACAAAAGGGGCATTGGAAGAAAAATTGCCCACGTATGAATAAACAGGTATGGGTAATTTACATGTGATTGAGGCTTGTTTAGTGGAGAATTACAATGATAAATGGATCATTGATTCAGGAGCCACTAACCATGTTTGTTACTCTTTGCAGTGGTTCAAACATAGCTTGCATGTAAGTGAAGGACAAAGAGTTTTGAAGCTTGGAAATGGGGAGCTTGTGCTACACTAGCAGTGGGACAAGTTATTTTATCTTTTGATAATTGCAGAACTTTGGTTTTAGAAGACTGTTTATATATTCCGGATTTTCAGAGAAATTTAATTTCTGTTAGTTGTTTAGTTAAACATGGTTTGACAGTTTAGTTTAATTCCTCAGTTTCAATAAGAAGTCCATCTTCTTTTATTTGTTCCGGTGTAATGTTTAATGGTCTTTATTTCCTTAGTCCTATGCACTGTGAAATTAATCATGTTGAATTAGGAGATGTTGAGCATGTTCATTCATCAAAGAAAAGAAAAGTTTTCAATGAAACTTATCTTTGGCATTTGAGATTGGGTCATATTAACTCTAACAGGATACAAGGTTTGGTCAATAGTGGGATTTTAAAATCCCTGAACTTTGAACCGTTACCAGTTTGTGAATCTTGTTTAGAGGGTAAAATGACTAAGAGATCTTTCAAGGCCAAGGGAAATCGTGCCACACTTCAGACTGGAATTGGTACATCCTGATGTATGTGGACCAATAAATGTCCAGGCCAAGGCGGGTCTCAGTATTTTATCACATTTCCTGATGATTACTCTAGATTTGGACATGTGTACCTGATGCGTCACAAGTCTGAAGCTTTTGGAAAATTCCAAGAGTTCAAGGCTCAGAAAAGCATCTTGGTGTTCAAATTAAGACTCTGAACCTGGCAAAGAGTGAATACCTCTGGAAGTTCAGGTCTTACCTGACCAAAGAGGGATAGTTTCACAATTATCTTCTCCAGGGACACCCAGGAGAATGGAGTTCCTGAAAGGAGAAATAGAACCCTTTTAGAAATGGCAAGATCTATGCTCAGTTATTCATCTCTTTCTGATTCATTCTGGGGATATGCCTTAGAACTGCTATGTACCTATTGAACTTAGCTCCGTCCAAGTGGTTTCAAAGACACCAATAGAATTATGGAAAGGGTGTAAGCCCACCTTGAACCATATTCGGGTTTGGGTCTGGGCACATGTCTTACACGAAGCCAAATAAGATGGACTCGCGTCCAGAAGTATGCATATTTATAGGCTATCCTAAAGGAACTAGAGGTTGGTTGTTTTATAGTCCGAAGGAAAAGAAGGTCATAGTGAGCACACATGCAACTTTCTTAGAGGAGGACTATATGGCAAATTATAAGCCTAGGAGTAAGGTTATTCTTGATGAGCTAGTCTCAGATCAAGTTTCACCTCAACCTCAGGCGGTTCAGCTTTTGTTCCTGTGGTTGTTCAAAGAGGGAAAATATACCTGATGTTGAACACACACAGGAACCAAAGCGAACCAAAGTTCAGCATGATGAACAACAAGTGGAACCTCTAGAGATGCAGTTCCGCTTATGGAAGAACAACAAAATCATGAATTGGTTAATCCTCTTAATGAGGGTCCTCATCTAGAATTGGATCCCCTTGTAAATGCACAACAACAAGTGCGGCAAACTCGTAGTGGGAGAGTGATTCGTAAACCCGCAAGATTTCTCTTGTTGGGTGAATCGTCTAAGGATGTCATCATTGAAGAAGATGATGATCCCACGAGTTATGACGAGGCACTAGGGGATGTTGATGCAGGAATGGCTTGAGGCTATGAATCGTGAAATGGATTCTTTGTATTCCAACTCAGTTTGGTCTCTTGTAGATGCACCAAAAGGGGTAAGACCCATTGGGTGTAAGTGGATCTACAGAGAAGAGATCGGACGGGAAGGTTGAAACCTTCAAAGCTAGATTGGTGGCGAAAGGGTACACCCAAATAGAAGGTGTGGATTATGAAGAAACCTTTTCGCCGGTTGCCATGCTCAAGTCCATCCGGATTCTCTTCACTGTTCAGCAAATCTTGATTATGAGATTTGGCAAATGGATGTCAAAACTTCTTTTCTAAATGGAAATTTGGAAGAGGATATCTATATGCAGCAACCAAAAGGGTTCATAGCCAAAGGGCAAGAAAACTTGGTATGCAAGTTGCAAAGGTCCATTTATGGACTTAAGCAAGCGTCAGATCATGGAACATCAGGTTTGATCAAGCCATTAAGTCTTATGGTTTTGAGAAAAGTCCTAATGAGCCGTGTGTGTATAAAAGGATCCAAGGAAACGCGTATCTTTCTGGTACTTTATGTGGATGATATACTCCTTATCGGAAATGATACGGAGGTATTATTAGGCATAAAGACCTGGCTAAGCAAGCATTTTGATATGAAGGACCTGGGAAGCCAATTATATTCTTGGTATTAAGCTCTTGCGAGCGGAAGAATAGGGTATTGGCATTATCTCAGGCTAATTACATCGACAAAATACTTGCCAGGTTCAACATGGAGAATTCCAAGAAGGGAATTTTACCCTTCAGGCATGGGATTCATCTCTAAGGAGCATTCTCCTAAAACTCCTAGGAGAGAACGCATGAGTAGGATACCTTACGCTTCGCGTAGGTAGCCTTATGTATGCTATGCTGTGCACAGACCAAATGTCTACTATGCGTGGAAGTAGTAGTCGTACCAATCTAATCCTGAGAAGAACATGGATAGCGGTTAAACATATACTCAAGTACCTTAGGAGAACGAGAGATTATATGTTGGTCTATTCTAGTGGGAGTCTTGAAACCATTGGTTATAAACTCAGATTTCCAAGGAAACATTGACTCAAGAAAATCCACCTGGGTATGTGTTCACTCTTAATGGTGGGGCCATTTGTTGGAGGAGTGTCAAACAATCATGCGTGGCTGACCACGGAGGCTGAGAGTGTGTAGCTCTTCTGAGGCTGCAAAGGAAGCCGCATGGTTAAAGAAGTTCCTAACGGATCTTCAAGTGATACCAAGTGTTAGTCGTCCCATCACACTTCCTGTGATAACAGTGGGCAGTAGCACAGTCCAAGGAACCAAGGTGTCACAAAAGACAAAAGCACATAGAGAGGAAGTACCACTTGATTCGAGATATAATTGAAAGAGAGCAGTGGTAGTCAAGATAGCATCGGACGGACCTTCCTGACCCTTTTACTAAGAGTTTGCCTGAACGTGTGTTCGAGAGGCATGTTACATCTATGGGTCTTAGGAGGATTCCAGATTTGCTATAGCTTTAGGAAGTTGTTATTTCACTTTGTTATTTTGTGCCTTTTGAGCAAGACATTATGACATTGTATTTTTCTGAATGTTATAAATGAGGTATTATTCATTTATTCCGCACACTATTTACAAACACGAAGGTCCGGATCAATTGTGAAGTATATGATCATATGGATACGTTCATGGAGGACATGGTCATAGGTTCTCACAATTGATGAATAGGTTCACGCTATTAAATAAAGTTGGGCATTTTTTTTAGGTTGCAATATTTATGAGATGATTTTGTCCGAATCATTTTAAATATTGGTGTGAGTTAATACTTACATTGAATGGATCAAGGAGAGATTTGATTAAGGTTGTTCTTTCTGTCATAAGGAATCAAATCTCAGATAACTATAGTTATGTAGTTGCTCTTAATCCTGAGTTTATTTTAAATAGGTAGTCGAATAGTTTTCATTCTTTGATTTACCAACGGGTGAGGTTCGATCTATTGATGGCCAATAACTCGGTATTTTGGGATTGAAACTATTTGGTTATTGGTGTTTATGAGATAAACAACATGGAATTTATAGGAAATGTCCCCTTGATATGTTTCGGTACTTGGATATTGAAGACATGGCCAGTGCATGTAATCCATTAGAGAAAATATCACAGTCAAGGAAATAAATAATTGATTGGGTAACAAAACTAGTCAATCAATTATAGACATTCTATAAAGGGCGATGCATATTCATGTTATAAATGTCATTATTCTTGGAGTTCACGTTCGGGCTTTTAGTGGAGTAGCATGAATTAGATAATCTTCTGTAGATTCTAGGAGCCTTGATAGATGACAAATGGTAGATCCCTAGGCTAGCTTGAGATAAGGGATGGGGTATATTAGATGATGATGGCTTATGGGATACATGGTCTTGGGTTTATGAACTCAAGTTTGTATCTTAAAAAGCAAGTGGGAGATTGTTGGGTTATATGCTCTTTAGTCACTTAAGTCCAATAAGACTTTAGTGAGATTAAAGCCCAAGAACAATATGGCCCATGTGGCTTAGGGTTAGGTCTTGGACTTCACAGCATATATAAACTAATCTTTTCACCCTTGTGCCTCACTAAGTGTTTTTCTCAGAAACAGACACCCTGGCAGGCGTTCATCATCTGACGGTGCCCACAGCCACTCCATCCCCCTCGAGAGATAGTCTGGAAGATGTCAAGAGCGGATTACTACCGATCGTGAAACTTTCGGTTCACTGCGTCCTTCAGGTAATCAAAACAATGAAGGTTCTATTTTTCCTACGTCGCGTCGGTAAATGCGCTTCCGCGTTTTGTTGATAATCCTACACAATGATAGCCCTTCACTATACCTAGCGGCATATATAATCACTATTCACTAGTTCAGCTGCTTTTCAGTTTTGGGTTGTTACCTTGAGTACTCCTTGACACTGCATCCAGACTCGGTGACAGGGATTACTTATCTATAGTTCTACACAGTTATATAACAATGCTTGGATGAACGGTTGAAAACTTGGCTCCAAATTATATACTCTACCTATTTATATAAACTCTTGCCACTGCATTTCAAGTACTAGTTAATTGCAACTCAAAGAAATGGGGACAAAGTGTTGAATTACACTGAATTCCCCACTTGTAGTGACCCAAATCCTTAACCCCGAACAAGGAACGCAGATTGCAAAATTTTAATTACTCAAATGTTAAATAAACTTAAAATATTACAATGATTCCTGTAGAACTTATCTACGTTCCAAAGGTAATAAAGATCGAACTCTAAGTATAGATGTTCTGATGCTATGTAGTAAACGACCTCTCCAAAAGTTTAAACCGTTAAGTATTGAGACATGCTAATGATTTTATACTATAACGATCATTATCTTTAATATTTAGTTTCCAAAAAAGTAAAGCTCGTTTGAGTTTTTTGCCTTTTTTTTTCCTCCTACAAACCACAATTGAGCTTTTAAACTTTGTTTTGCTTTTGGCGTTTTGCATGAGTATTTCTGGTCGTTGCTCTTTCTCTCTCTCCTTGATCATTGTATACTTTCTTCTCCCTCCGTCATCCCGTGATCTATGTGATCAACCTTTGCGGCGAAAACTCGTCCGTTAATGTCGTTATACTTTTCTTCTATGTCCCTTCAATTCTACGACAAGCTTCCGGTCTTTCCAACTCATCTGTCATCATCAGTAATTAACGAAAGTTATGGTAGTTTTGTTCGTTTGAATAATTTAATTATAATCCACTTCACAGCTTCCAATTTCTTTTATCCAACTTCGAGGTCCTACTGATTCGTTGGGCACAAATTCTAATAGCAAAATGTCTTGAATAGGAGCATTCATCTTATAAGTATGCAAATCAATATTTGATGTATAAAATTATGCTAATAAAAAATAGTAAATTTGTATGTCTAGGTTGAGAACTTCCAATCTAAGATCTTCTCTTAACAAACGTTATTAGCATTTTCCAAGTAAATTGCTCATGATTTAAACAACGAAATGTATATGGAAAAACTCGTACGTACACTTTGTGTTCTTATTAGATAATACCTCAAATCAATCTGAAAGCAACGGAGAATAAGAAAGTTCACATGCCTGGTAGGCGCCAATTTTCATGTCAATAAATGATCTCAGGCTTCCGAAATTTGTGGCTAGAAGTCATGGAGAGGCATGTGAAATATTGGGTCCCTCCCACATATAATTGCTAGATTCATATCATACTTATTTTACATGTATTTGTAATGATATATGATAGTGATATATGTGTGTCATGCTTTTTTGGTAGTTTATGTAGTCATACTCTAAATAGTAGCAAGAGAGGTAATCACATGAATCTACTGTTAGATGCAGACTTCAATAACCAAGGAAAATATAGATTATTATGCAAAACTTTTTAAATTAGCTACAGATTTACTTAAAATTTAGTCTATATATAAAGAATATTTTATCAAGCTCGTTTTATAAAATTCGAACTCAAACTTTCATTTTGCCGATGTACGACTACGATCTCAAGTGAATTTTACCCGCAACTTTAGGATTCGATTCTCGGAATCCCTACAATGGCGAGTTCTCTTTATCTGATCAACACTCTCAACCTCAAATTGCATAAGCAATTCTAAACCAAAAGACTCATACAATTATTAAATTTTAAATTTTAGTCTTTCATAGTATCCAATAGCAAGCATTATTAATTATATATGAAATTAATTATAAAAATATTTTGAGTGAGAACTAATTAATGACACCATAATTATACAAATAATTTTATTTAAAACATTAAGGAAAATCTTATTTTATAGTTAATATCAAGTTATAAATTATCTTAAAAAATTTAAAATATATATGTAGAGACTCGATATCAAATTAAATTAGATAATTGTGTGTGTATATATATATATTTCTAAACTAAGACTCTAAAGATATCATACAATAAAATTTATAACCTTAAGTCACTTGTCATCCGAGAGGATTTAATGCCGCATTCAGAGTGCTAAAGATACCTTAAAAAAATAACTATTATAGTAACATTAATCAGAAAAAAGTAATTGTGGAATAGAATCCAAACCAATGAGAAAACTTAGGTGATAGTGGGCAATAAAATATAATGTCTTTTATTATCTTTCGCTTGTCGCCATACAGAATCACGCATGCATGAACGTTTTGTTCGTATTCGGCATCTAATATCTAATTTTCCTCTCTCCTTTTAATTAACCCAATGCTCGAACACAAAGTCCAGAAGCTTAATAATTATTGGATATGATGATGGATTTAATCCTCTTTCGTCACGTCACATTTAATAATTATTAAATGATACTAATAAATGTCTTTTTATTTTGTGTTTGAATAGCACTCTCTTAACACCACCTCCCCCTCTCTCTCTCTCTCTCTCTCTTACATTAATTAGTTTCCTTAGTCACCTGATTTTTCAATTAACTGAATCAATGTAACAAATACCCACTTATTACCCAGTAGGTATCTATCTCTATTGTCGTTACTACTTTCTTTTCAGGGAATCTTGAAAAGAAGAGAGTCAGAGACTAGAGGCTGCCCACTAACATGATTTGAAAAATATATCTCTTTTTATTTTCCATTTTTTCTTTTCTTTTGTATATGGTTTGATATGCTAGCTCCATAATTCTCATGCTATAAATATATACCTTGAACAACAAACCCTTCAGCCACATATCCATTAATTCTCCAAGAGAACAAACAAACCAACAACAATGAGGCCCCCAACAACATACCATGTGATCTTAGCCATTTTCTTCTTAATGTGCTCAGCCATTTCCCTAGCCCAAAATACCCCTCAAGATTTCCTCGCTGTTCACAACCAAGCCCGTGCTAAGGTTGGCGTTGGTCCACTCTCATGGAACCACACCCTCCAAGCCTATGCTCAGCACTATGCCAATGAGAGAATCCCTGACTGCAACTTGGAGCACTCTATGGGCCCTTTTGGCGAGAACCTCGCCGAGGGCTACGGCGAGATGAAGGGTTCGGATGCTGTGAAGTTCTGGCTCACTGAGCAGCCAAACTATGACTATCACTCAAACTCTTGTGTGAATGATGAGTGCCTGCATTATACTCAGATTGTGTGGCGCGATACGGCTCATCTTGGGTGTGCTAGAGCTAAGTGTAACAATGGCTGGGTCTTTGTCATTTGCAGCTATGACCCCGGCAACATTGAAGGCCAACGACCCTATTGATTTAATTTCCTTATATATATATTATAAAGAAGTGAATGTTATGTCATGTCATTGAGTGATTGAGCAGAATTTAATGTGTGAAATTAATTAAGATAAAGGACTATGTATGATATTTACGTTATTAAGTTGTGTTTAGTGCGAATTTCGTTGCTATTATGTGGTTTAGCAAATGAGGGTGTGAAACGGATGGTATGGCTCTCCGAAAGAACGTTTTGGTTGATGGCATATATATGATGGGATGATAATAAAGTAAAGAAAAAAGTGAAACATTAGTATTATTTTATTCAAACATGAAGCATTAATTTCTGTGTCCAATCGACTGTTACATAATTTGTAACTGCACCTAACTGCGATTGACCTTAAATAGAAATAGAAAAGACAAAATTTTGAATTTGGCTCGCTAAATCACTCTGCAACTATATATTTAAGTGATAGCTGCTAGGCCAAAAGCCGTTGGGTCTATTTAGAGTTAATTCATGAGCAGAAGCAATTTGAACCAAATAAATAGCAAATCAAAGTATATAATATTGGACATAGAAAAACTTTGATGGTCCTACTGACTGTTTATAGTTAGTCAGCTCTGTCATATATACTACCCACAATAGAGATAGAAAAATCCCATAATGATGCGTATTCAGAGAGTATGTTTTTTTTTTTTAACAGAGAGTATGGTTTATGTAATCAGATTTTGCCCAAGATTGATTTGTTGGTAATTAAATGTTTGTTGTGAGGACTTGTACTTAAATAGAATTAGTAAACTCCCTACTAATTCGAATATCTTATTTATATATATATATATATATATATATATATATATATATATTTGTTAGCATCCAATTTTTTATCAGGTCAAAAGAAAATATTTTTCTTTGAATTCAGGAGTAAAACCAAAATTTCTTTGAATTCCATGTTTAATAATTTGTCTTAGCCCAAAAGAAAGAAAAAAAGATTAAAAAAAGAGAGAGAAAAAAGCTGAAAAATAAAAATAAAATTTTTCTGACAATTTAAAAAAATTGATTTGGCATAATCAGTTGATTTTAATCAGATCTATTTTATCAATTAATTTGATTTTATTTCTTTAATTAATACCAATTAACATCATGGTTAAATAATTCTATTATTAATTACATTAGGCTAAAAAATGTGTGTAAATAGTCACCATTAATTAGTAGAAAAGGGGAGCAAAAATCAACTCTTGAGCAGCATTCGTCGTTCTCCTCAGATAGAGTCTAAGTGGTGCCTGAAACTCAACCCACTGCCCACAACCTCCATTGAAACCGCTGTCACTTTTATCCGAACTCATAGTCCATCACTTCAGACCAGCGTGCAATC
Organism: Dalbergia oliveri; assembly: GCA_030441495.1. Classification (NCBI taxonomy): domain Eukaryota; kingdom Viridiplantae; phylum Streptophyta; class Magnoliopsida; order Fabales; family Fabaceae; genus Dalbergia; species Dalbergia oliveri. Next base: position 31,625,066 of record JAMLFY010000009.1, on the reverse strand, counting down.
TTAGCCCCTGTGGCTGTTCCTATTGAACCACCACCAAGCCTTCCATAGTCATCACGACATGTCATCCTCAACCTCATCGCACAATAGGCAGTCCGTCACCATCATCACCCCCGCATCGTGACCTTCACACTTGCACGATGTGACTGAGAATGCCCAAGAGCCCTCTTGGTTGTGTGTGTGACCCACACATGTGCGCTCCTGAGTTCCAACTTGATTTGTAGTGATATTTTTTCTAATTTTTTATTTGCTTTACCATTTTTATTTTAACCTTTTATGTAGGTCACTCGTCTTGGTATTGGTTTCACTGGGTTTTGAAATTGTCTCCAGGTCTTGATGCATGCCATGCCTTAGCGTCATAGGATAGGAATGAGAACTTTTTAGTTCTTTTTTCTTTTCTTAAAAAAAAAAGGATCAAAATCAATATTTCGTACAATTTGCATTCTTTTAGTGTCTTGTTTAGGTTCTATCAGTCTTTGTTTTTGACATTCATTTTCCCTCTTTTCGGGGCCATGAATGAATTAATATTTTTTGAAAAAATGTTTTCATAATTGTTTTTATATATTTTCATAAAATCAACCTAACACACCAATGTGTTTTAGAAGACTTCATGATTTTGAATAGCAATTGTATAGGAGAATATGTAGGCAGGTATTTTTCTAAAGCCAAATTAAATTTTGCTAAATTTGTTTCTTTTTCCCTTTTGTAAATATTTTATTATTAACTTTTGTAAATTTTTATTTTTTTGAATTTTTTTCTTTAGAGGAAAAATAAAATTATTATTTTTATTTTCACACAATAAACTTTAAATAATGTAAGTAAGATTTTATAAGTCCAGTGAGATTAAGTTCTCACAATTTACTAATTATAATTAGATTTCAAAACTCAATTGCCTTTAGAAAGATCAATTTTGCCAAAACTAAAAGTTTCCTAATTATTTTCAAAAATTAAAATTGATGGCAACTCCATTAAAAATCATTATTAACCCATTGAAAATTAAAAAAAAAAAAAAATTCTCGTTATGGCGCCACCGGCAGATGTTGTGACAAAATTCAGTGCCGTATTTGTTACAATTTATCCGTATACATTATACTTGTTGGGAAAACTGTTAAATAAGGACAAAAATATGATGTGGTTAGATGAGAATGTAATCAGGGTAAGGAATATGCCTCCAAAATGCATACCCAATTGTATGACCTTGAGCCAGTGCCTGTAATTGTCGTTGTTGAACCATAAAAAATAGATATACGTGTCCCCAAACAAAAAAAAATTAGATTTAACGTGCTATTCTAGAATTTCTTGGCTCAATTTCTTGTACAAGCATAATTGGGTTGTTCCAAATTGGAAGTTAGAATCGTGCCAAAATGAGATCACGGGTCACTATAGTGCCTTCTCTCTTGGCCGGCTGACAAATGAATGACATTGGTTCGTAAGAGTTTTAAGAAATGCTGTTGGCTCTGATCTCTGAACTTGTCCAAACAATGGCCATAAGTGAGTGAGCATATATTGCAAGAGAAAAAGGACACAGGAGTTTGAATTAACAACAATGTTTTCCACTCACACGATGCATCACTGTATCAAATTTAATAAGAACACTCCTAAATATTATATATTATAAATCTGTTGAATGGTGTGCGTAATAGTAAATTCTAAATTTCTAATTATTGATCTGCACACAAAAGGGTGGGCTCCATGCAAGTTAATTAGGCAGAACTTACTGCTTAATTTGTGGTGGGTGCAAGAATTACGGACATACTAGTCAAAAGGCTGCTGGGTTGACTTGACTAATCCATGGTAGAAGGAGTCAAGGAGGTTGATTTTACTCTTGGGTTCCAAAGTTTTTATTGGTGATTATGGTCTAGTTCTATCTAGTGGCGTTCAGGTTACTTGGAAAATAATATTACTTAGTCAATGACACGGATAAAAAATTGCGTGTGAGAATTGTGCAACGATCGATCATCCCAACATTAGTTCCTTATTATTATTGAGGGGTGGTTTGAAAATAGAGGTCAGTTATGATCAGTTGCAAGAAGCTAAGGAGGAGGGATGTTATGTGATGATGAGTGGATATGTGACTCTTTAATTTGCTGAGCCTTAGACGATAGAATCCAAGACACAGTGAGGCAAGGATTCCACAGGCTTGGCGGGGATGGCCTTCTATCAACGTCAATGGAGTCACTGTAACTGAGGTCTGCAAGGCGTGGCAACGGAGTTGTGAAAACCATGATAAGGTCCGCAAGAATCCAGAGAGGAAGATGATCGATAATTTAATGGGTAATTAATACAAGTGTTTCTTCGTCAAATTAAAATTGTTTCCAGAGTAAAAAAAAAAAGTTTTGCTATGGGTATTATTATTTAACACTTGACAAATAAACTATTTTATTAAAAATGTTGTTAGAGTGAAAAACAATTGTAGTCTACAAAAACAATGTATTAATGATAAATAATAACATTTTACATAATTGATTCTTATTCCTAGAGCATAAAAGAACTTGACAAAGAAATATCCAAGTTAAATCCTTTAATGATAAATATTATTTGTCCTACAATTATAGAATATTGTATTGAAGTCATTAATTCATCATTGGAATGTAGATCTTCCTTGGTTTCAATCCAACATTTTCAACTAATAATGTACGAGCTACATATTGTGAATCCAAGTAGAGCATTTATGCGCATCCATTGACCAAGAAAGCACCAAGAAACAGAGCACTTAGCCACTTTGGTGTCTAGTTTTCTGGCTACTAACTCATGAAATACATTGACACGCCTTGATTGAAGCATGTGATAGAAGATGATGCGTGCAAGGTCGCCATTCTGTAATTACGCCACACACGTTATATGTTGCCAACTTGCCATACGACATGCGGAGTACTGTTCGTTTGAAGGTTCTAGTATAAGTTTTCCTTCTGTTTATTGAAAAATTGTTAGGTGATCGCAATTTTAACACCTTATTTTTATACACATTTACATAAGGTTGATAAGACCCATAAGCAAATGAATATGTCATAAATAAAGTCCGTGAGTCCATTTTTCAAAATGAGTGTGTGTAAGAATGAGGTGTTACAATTATATCCATATATGTTTATTACCTTTTCTTCCACGGCAGTATACATGGTCGATTGTAGGGGCGATGGTAGCCAAGTCTAGTCTTCTAAATTAGACAATTACACAACGTAATTGAGATATTTATATATGAAGGGTGATCACACCGCTCAAATTCCAATCCCTATATACAGGAAAGAAATCGATGATTACAAGTGTAGAGAAAATTAGGGACTGTTAATAGTCATTCGTAATTCATGAACTATAAAATATAAAAAAGCTGAGATCATTCGATGTTAGTATGAAATAAATTAATGTTGCATTATTGGGTAATATTTGGTAGCGTAGGATTTTAGTTTATCACATAGTTCTCACTCACTCGATCATAATTTCAGTTTAATCCCTTAACACCTGTACTCTAACCCTCATCTAGGATTAAAGGTGTGCATAGAATTGATCTAGAAAAAACATGTTATAAGACAACGGGAAGCACAACCACATTCGATGCAACTAGCATAAACAAAAATGATCTCCCGTTACTGAAACGTTAATATGTTGACAATGTCATAAAGAATTGAGCATTAATGTTCTAAATAAACTGATACCACAGAAACATTCAGTTGACTTGTTTTTTTTTCGAGTATCCAGTAGATTTAAACTCGAATACTCGTTAGGGATCGGATATAGAAGAATACTGCAGCTAGCACGTATCTACAACACGAAGAATCAAAATAAGAAAGATCAAAACTAATCGAACACTGTTAATTTAAATTTCGGAGGTCTAAGGCTTAAGTCGCGTTAAAACCGGATGAAGTGATTTTTTGTTTCTCCCTAAAAATAAAGAAGAAGAAGAAGAAAGACGTCCGTTGTTGAGTAGTCTTTAAGGCAGCATTTGGTTAGTGATCCAGGAACAAAAATAGGAGACGCAAGGTATTTGGTGATGGAGACGAGCGAGGGATAGAAAAATTTTATCTAAGGACAGAAAAATATAAAATTCTATCCTTCAAAAAGTGGAGGCAAGTGAAGACAAAATACGAAGACAGAAATTTAATATTTTCTTCAAATAATATCCTTATATATATTTATTATTTATATTCTTCATCTCTTATATTTCCATTATATTCTAAGTTTATATTTCTCTCTATCTCATACTTCTAAATGCTAGCTAAGTAAACAAAAAAAATTGTCTTGATAAATTTTTTGAAGAAAAATGCATAAAGAAGCAGTCTAATTAATTGCATAAATGATGTTGGTGCCCTATAATTCAATCTACCTTAGGAAATTAAGAACCAGATATAGCAGCAGCCCGCGTAGTACGATATCTAGTTTCTTAGTCATCCACGCATATGTTGAAAGTTCTACTAGTCTACCTTATTATATTAATTCGCTACGAACCTTTCTAACTACAAAATTTCCATGCCAAAAATCCTTATAAATACCTCACAAGGGGTTCAACTTTTATCATCACAAACACATACCCTTTAGCATTTCTACATTACCAAAATATGGGTTCATTTTCTCTATTGTGTGTATTGGGGTTAGTCATTGTAGGCCATGTAGCCTACGCACAGACTCACCACAAGACTACCTTGATGCCCACAACGCTGCAAGGTCAGAGGTGCAAGTCCCAAATTTGGTCTGGGATGACACCGTTGCTGCTTTTGCACAAAACTATGCTAATCAACGCAAAGGAGATTGCCAATTGATCCATTCAGGTGGTGGAGGGCGTTATGGTGAGAACCTCGCAGGCAGCAGCGGTGACTTGAGTGGCAAAGACGCAGTGGGATTGTGGGTGAATGAGAAATCCACTATGACTACAATTCTAACTCTTGTGTTGGCGGGGAGTGCCTCCACTATACTCAGGTGGTTTGGAAAAACTCAATACGCCTTGGATGTGCTAAAGTGAGGTGTCAAAATGGAGGAACATTCATTGGTTGCAACTATGATCCTCCTGGCAACTATGTTGGGCAAAGGCCTTACTAAGTGATGATATTGGGTTTGTATCATCATTTGTTTCAACTTTCAACCAATTGTGTGTGCTGCCAGTAAAAGTGCTCATATATGTTGAGGATATTTATGTAGTATGTAATAAGCTGGAAACAATAAAATCATGAATTTAGGTGACGATTATAAGTTCATGCATGTATGATGATACTTTTCAATGTGTCGAAATAATAAAATAGTGTCAGCGAGGTCATAACTTACATGAGTGCTCATGGTAGCTTAAAAATTGTGTGTGTGATGCTATATAAGTGAATAAATACCTACGTCCCATTTTTAGTTTTTGTTTCCTCTTTGCATTTAACTAAAAATATATTTAAAGGGTTGGGTTTAATTTTGATATATATACCTAGTATAATATTTTTTCATTATTAACCAGCTATAGTAATATGTGACTTTTAAAAGAATTGTAATATTATATCACAATGTAAAAAAATTCCATACTTTCAATATAGGGTGCATTGGATGTAAATTTTAGAAAAAAATGATTATGAAACTGAAATTTTAGATATAACTAAAAAAGGCTTAAAACCTTTTTTTTAAGTAACTATTCTTTTTAATTTTTATAAAAAACCTGAAAATTTATTTTTTAAAATTCTAATTATTTTTTTCAAAATATCAAAATGTATGAAAAGTAATTTTTGTAGGTAAAAAAAATTCAACCCAAAAAATCCCATACAAATTCCCCTATATATCAAAATCAAAACATAAGTTTTTAATTTTTATTTTTAGTAAATATCGTTTGCTTTAGGACAAAATTCCCTAACTTTAGCCTTAACTGATCCTTTTCCTTTCACACCAAATTTTAGAGTAACTGCATGCATTATTGCCACATAAAATAAGGGTGATTATTCCATATGGAATAAGATTGTATGACTCACTTACTCATTCAATGGTCCACAAACATATCATATCTTTATTAATTTTGAGACATAACATTCAAGTAAAAATTCTGGCCTTTTAGCATCTTTCTCTATATTAATTTTAAATTAATAAATAGATGATTTTACTAGAAAATTAAAAAAAAAATAGCGCAGCAGGAAGTTTATCCATACGGTAAGTTGACCCAATTTGAATAAGATTATTAGTTAGAGTCCATTAAGATTCAAGCACTAGTGGTTTAGATAATATGCATATATATATATATATATATATATATATATATATATATATATGGGGAATGCTAATCTTCACACATTCATATAGAGTTTAGCAACCTACACATTTTTATATGTAGACAGAAAAATCTATCCTTCTCTTTTCTTAATGAATTTATATCATGGATAATATTGTAATTCATTTAATTCACTTCAATTGCTACTTTAATTTTTCTCTCACATAATTAAGAATCTCTCTCCGCTATTTTTCTCTTTCCTAAATAATGTATAAGGGATATATTAAAAGGTTAAATATGCCATTATTATATTCTTAAATATGTTTAGTATTAATTAAATCGAATATATTTTTACGCCCAAAAATATACATGTCGTAGGTTGACGCGTTTAAAAAAAGTTAATAAATGCCATTATTATTTGAAGATTTCTGGGCATTGATTTCCTATGTATAAGTAGGTAATGTTTTTGAAGTTTTTTTATCTATGTAACTTAATTAATATTTAAAAACCACATTTTACTCAGTACATATATGATTATTACATATTGATATGTAACATGTAAAGCATGGGTTATTTGAGTGAGGATGCAAATTGTTTAAGAATTTTATAAAAAATTATTTTACCAAAATAACATTAAGCACATAATAATGTTATGTAATTTCTTAATAGCCCTTATACATTATTTCAGAAAGAGAAAAATAGTGGATAGAGATTCTTAATTATGTGAGAGAAAAATTAAAGTAGCAATTAATGTTAATTAAATGAAATTACAATGTTACCCATAATATAAGTTCATTAAGAAGAGAGAATGATAAATTTTTTGTTTATATAAAAATGTGTAGGTATAACCTCCACATGAATGTGTGAAGGTCAGCATTCCTCTATAATAATAATAATAATAATAATAATAAAAAAGAAAGAAGGTCATTGCATGTTCATTCATATTGCAAGCATACATGTCAATGTAAATATGTTTTTTATATGATCAATAAGTGTTGCCTATATATAATAAACTATTTTTGACCCGTGTGATCGAAATGATTATGACAAATAGTTTTATGATCATTATTGAAAAAAATAATTAACAATTTAATTAAAAATTAAATACCTTATAGTGAATTGAATATGTAAATTAATTTTGAAAATAATTTATTAGTTAAATAATTGAATAATGAATAAAATATAAATGAGTATGAACCTAAAATGATTCATTCTATTTTTTCTCTTATTTTAAATATCATTTTTATTAGGTTAGGAAAATCTCAATAGATGACATTCAACTAATAATAAAGAGTCTATTTTATAAAAATTTTGCATATTTCAATAGATTAAATAATTAGATAAAGAGTAAATAAAAATAAGTGTAAATGAATATGTTCTTGAAATTAGTCATTATATTTAATATCTTATCTTAAGTATCATATAGATAAAATTAAGAAAGTTTCACTAAACGACCTTTAGTGGACAATAAAGATATTATTTTATAAAAATATTATCATTTCAATTGATAAAATATTGAATAATGAAAGAAATAAGTGAACAATTTTATTATATAATGGCCATTTATATTATTAATTAATTATCATATCTAATTTATGAAAATAAATTCTATAATTAATAAAAATTATGAATAATCTTAATTATATACAAAATAGATTTCTCATAATATTAAATATTGTCCTTATACAATTTAAGACACACATATTAATTATTTGTTAAGAGGTGCAAAAATATAAGCATATATTCATTTTACTTATCTTGTTCCCAATTATAACTTTAAAAAATAGCACAAAAACTCTAAGCCATTAAGTTATTTCTTAAAATCTTACACCTCCAAGCCTTATTGCTTATGCATTACACTCATATCTCAAGAAGAAATTTCAAAACAATTACCCAAAAGAACTACTATGAGAAATTTTAAAATTTCTTATTCTTATTTTTCATGCCTTTGATTAGATAAATTGTCTAATATATTGACCAAGTTAATTTAATCAATAATCAATTGATTTAGGGATATATATATATATATATATATATATATATATATATATAGAGAGAGAGAGAGAGAGAGAGAGAGAGAGAGAGAGAGATATTTTTTGGTTCTGTTAGAAATTGATATATAAAGAATCACTTTATGGTACAAAATCTTCTTAAATTGAATTGATGAAAAAAAAAATTGAACTACAAATTATTGATATAGAAATTAATATTTGATTTGAAATTTCCCAAGGCTTAAAACATGATAGAGGGCTTTAAATGTATTTTTTTTTATTAATA
>JAMLFY010000009.1:31547832-31616132 GCA_030441495.1 Dalbergia oliveri | reverse complement strand
ATTTTATAAACACCCACCAATAACTTGTTAATTTAATTCTGCTTCCTTTTCCTTTTACTTTCTGTTGTTTTCCTAATTAAGCTTTGAATAATTAAATGCTAAAATTTCCAACCAAATTAAATGTCAATATTAGTGGCTTGACTTTAAGCCTATAGGTTACAAATTTTCAAATTGCTTTTGTGGTGCAATAGAAGCATATAGGTAAGCATTAATTAAAGTGGGGTTGGAGGGCCGCTAAACCTATATTTTGGTGTAGTGAGCATTAATTACGTTGATGTGCATTTAATGCACTTGCTCCTCTGATGCCTAAAAAAGAGCCCGTGCAAGTCATTTGAAGGGGGAAGCAATCCAAGTTCGAAGGACTCTTAGATGCATTAGGACTTGTAGTATTTGAATAGTCCGAGAAGATTTTAACTTTCTTTATTTATCTTTTCTTGATATATTACTATTATTATAGGTGGTCATACCAAGTTAAGGTCACTCATATTGTAATAGAGAAGTTTGATTTAAATCTATGGTTACTTCTCTTTTGTGTGTTGAACATACACTGGTGAAAAATATGATAGTGTATTTTGGGTATATTTTGGAATTGGTTTTAAGTGGAATCTTATCACTTTGTATCCTATTATTTGAGATTTGGGTTGAGTGGAGTGTGTTCACTTTATATTTTCATCATATTTCTATAATGAAATATTTGTTTAATTTGTTGTCTTTGCTCGCGTACGTAGTTAAACCAAACCACATTAATCATTTTGTGTCATCTTTGTTTTGAGAAACACGCAAGTTCCTGAGGATTTTCTGTTGGTGTTTTCGATGGATTTATCGACGAAAAATGAGAAATGGAGCAAAAAAATTGTTTTTGGCTTTAGTCATTGGACGAATTTTCCATTGGAATCTGCGATATAGTTACGCCAACTTCAAATGAATATGGCGTGTGCATTACAATAGATTTTTCAAGTCTGTAAATATTTTCAATTATTTTTTATCCAAAAATTTATTTTCCTGATGGAAAAATCCATCGGTAATTATTTAAAAAAAATTCTTTTCCAAAATTAATTTTCCTGACGGAAAAATTCCTCGGTAACTATTCTTAAATTTTTTGTTCAAAATTAATTTTGTTGGCGGATTTTCCGTCGGAATATTAAATTTGGGGAGAATTTTTTTGGAATAATTAACACGGAAAATCCATCGGTAACTATTAAACAAATTTTTTTGGGGAAAAAATTAAAACATGTGCATTATGTGCTGTTATCGGCGGATTTTTTCCATCGAAAATTCAAAAATACGCTAGTAATAATGTTATTACTGATAATGACAAGTTTCTTCTCCCCAAGCTCATTATGTTCTTGACTCTCTCTCTCTCTCTCTCTCTTTGTGAGGCACGACCTCGCCCCTGTCACCCTAAGCTCACTGCATCTGCGGCCAATGCCGGCACTCCCCTGCCCAATGCTAGCTCTTCCCGCATCCCCTAACTCCACGGCGCATTGGGATCTGATGAAGGCCAAGGTCGCCGTGCTGCGTCGGGATCTGAGGAAGCCCAAGGTTATCGCGCCGCCGCAGGATCTAGAAGAAGCAAAAGGTCACCGTGTCGTTGCCTCATTCTCTCTTCGCTTCTCTCTTTCTCTCTTGGCCGCAAACGACAAGATCCTGAAGACCACCAACCACACCAGCGAAGGAGGAAGCGACCGCCAAAGGAGGAGCCGCGCCACCATTTTCCGCGTCAGTCTCTGTCTTCACTTTCTTCTCTCTTTGCTGTGGGTGCTCTCTCCGCCACCATCCCGAGCAGGAGCGTCTCCTCTCCATTCTCGAGGTAATAATGCATTCTCCATTCCTAAAATGGTGACAGTTGTTTGTGTTAGCTTCTAAATTTTATCCCTGTAACTTCGAACTATACAAGTCATGAAAAGTTGCTAGTGAGTTGTGAACATGCTTCGATTATCTCTAGAATGATGTTCTTGAAGCATGATATATTTATACATTATTTGGGGGAGTTGCTTTAGTAGGTGCTATAGCTTTCAAGGCTCATGTGGTTCTATAGATATTATAACTTTTTGGAGGAATTCCTTTTGATTGATTCTATAATTTTTAAAATCCCCATATGCACAAAATGTTTGATTTTCAATCCAGTGTGATATGCTTCTTGTGTGAATTGCATCACCAATAATTTTGAGCTGTTAATTGTATGATTTTATCCATAATTGTGATGAATACTTGATCAATATTTGTCAGATTATACCTGTGCTTGGGATAGATATAAATAAACAGGGCCTTGGGTATGGTGTCAAAGTTTATCTTATTCATATGACAAGGTAAAATAAATTTACAATTTTGAAAACTTCGTAACTTTCCAACAGAAACTTTTGCTATCTTATTCTGATTGTCCTTGCTAATATCCTGCACTTAACATGCTCAGTTGCCTTGTCATGGATTGATGTTTGTTCTTTGCTGCTTAATCCCCTATGCAAAACTAAATCTATCATTAGAATTATTGTAGATTAGATGGAAATATTGTAAGCTTACATAATTCATTTTTTTGCATTATGCATCTTATAATATGAAATCATCTCTTAAGGAGTTTCTAAATTTTCATGTTCTGTGTATGTCCTGTTACAGGAAGACGCTTTCAACCAAGTGCAACTAGTGGAGCAGCATCCGTACTGGATGAGGTTTTCATAGAGCCAAAGGGGTTCAAGTGTGCAACACAGAGGCCTACAAATGCACTCCAGCCTTTTTTGCTGATTCATTTTTTCTCAACAAGTTCTCTTCTGAAGTCATTGCAGAGAGAGCTTCGGTCCCGTGAGTGCGAGGGTCATATGCGAGAGACATACAATCTCAGTATGATCCATCTCTCTCTAGATGGCGATGGCGATGGCGATGATGATGATGATGATGATGTGGTTGACTATTTTTTATTTGAGTTATTATTTTTTCTTTCTTTATTATATGTTGAGTTTTTTATATTTGTGTATTATTTTGACATTTTTTATCTATTTTATATTTTGAACTTAAATTCATTGTGCTTATTATTTATTATGAATTTTTTTTATAATTTTTCATTATTAAATATATTTATAATCAGTTTCAAATAAAAATTAAACTCTTAAATGATCAGGTAACACACAAATTACAGAATTTTTATTAAAAAAAAATTACCAATGGATTTTTCCATCGGTAAAATATAAAAAAATTTAACAATTACCGGAAAAAATCTATGGAAAATAAATAAAATAAATAAATTACTGTAATATAAATAAAAAATAAAATTCAATAATTACTGACAAAAAATCCGCTTAAAATAAAAATTAAAAAAAATTATAAAATTCAATAATTACCGATGAGTAATTCATCAGTAAAACTCGAATTAAAAAAATTAAATTAAATTAAATTATTACCAACGGAAAAATTTGTTGGTAATATTAAAAAAATCTGACGGTAAACATTATTTCCTGATGAGTTTGGTGGTGAATTATGCAGCACATTACCGACGATTTTTTATACAAAAATCTGGTAAATCCATTGGAAAAAGCTTTCAATGGATTTGTTCCGCGTAAAGATTTCCAACTACGTTTTACCGATTAAAAAAATCCGTCGGAAATTTATTTTTATTGGTAATAAAAAAAATCCATTGATAACAATATTTTTTTCTAGTAACACTTCTGCATATTTATTTGCGCACTCTGATTTTGCCTTTGGATCCACCATTTCCAACATTAAACATCTTTAAGTTCTTATGATTGCAGAAGAAAGAATGCAATAGATATTACAAATGTTTCATTTAAATGTGGTCTTAACTCTTTTCTGTTCTTTTTTTGCTGCAACTCATAATTTTGGAGTTATTTAGACTAAGTTATTTACACATTTTAAAATTGTTTGAGTTGAACCCAATATCAATTTAGAGAAGAGATCACGCGCACACACACACACACACACACACACATATATATATATATAAAATTAAAGTTCTTTTATTAGATCTATATTAAAGTTTATTGCGGTTAAACATCATGAATGGCTTAATTTGTTTTTTTGGGGAAGGGGAGTTTAAGTCCACGGATAGGGTTCATCCAAATGTAGGCTTAGATCATGTCTCAGACTTATCAAACATTTATAAAGATGAAAAATTTCAGTATATAAAGCACAATTTAATTCTAAAAATATATTTTTAGGTATACTCATAAAAATTAGTGAGACCTATAGATATACCATATTATAAAGGGTATTGGCGTTGGTAATTGTTTTCGATGTCCTTGCATTGTTCCATTAGAATTATTTTTCAAGTCCAAAATATTATTTAGATTACATGAACATTCTTTGAGGTCTTCGTAATTACACTTACCCCTTTTTGATTTGAAAAAATCACCCATCTCTTTCACTTAATTTAAAATATTATAATTACACACCTAGTGTTAATTTTCAATTTATAATGACAAAAAATTCAATTGAAATGTCAAATTACCCCTCAAACAGTAACACAACTTTCTCTCCTCTTTTCTCCATCTCTCACTCTGTCTCTCGTTCTCCACCATGCCACACTCCATCCTCCATGTCCATCAATTTTCCTTGTCATCCATTATTACCATACTCCATATAGACATACCAACCAGCCACCATGTCCTCCTCCGTATCCACGTCAACTGTCAATCGTAGGTCAGCCCCTAGTTGCAATGCTGTGCTTTCCTTCTGTTGTTGCTCCTTCCACTGCACCACCATGTTGGGGTAGCAACCACGGTGTCGCCTGCCTCCATTCTGCCACCGCCCAACCTCTTTTATAGTTGTTCTCATCCAACCATTGCGATGTTTAAGGTAAGAGTTTGGGGTAAACATTTTAGTTTAGGGTTTGGAACATTGGGATGTAATGGTTTTAGATCTTAATTGGTTGATGGTTCTTATTCTGTTTTGCACAATGGATGGAAAGGAAAATTAATGGAATGGAGGATGGAGATCAGAGAACAAGAGACAGAGAAGAGGAGAGAGAGTTGTGTTACTGTTAAGGGGCAATTTTGACCTTTCAATTGAATTTTTGTTCATTATAAATTGCAAAAAAACACTAGGGGTGTAATTGTAATAATTTTAAATTAATTAAGAGAAATTTGTGATTTTTTCAAATCAAGAAGAGGATAAATGTAATTACCAATGACCAAGAAAGATCTTTGTAATTTGCCCTATTATTTATTGGTCTAAATATTAACATTTAAAAATAAAAAAAATGTCTCATCCACAATCACCTACTATATGAAAACCACCCAAGTCACACATACTTTCAAACCAAATCCTATTTACCCAACTCTTCTCCCAAAATAGGCCTCATAATCGTTTATATATATTGATATAAAGTTCTCAATCATACTATTTATCACTAATTATAATAATACCTAAAAAATTAAATATGTTGTTGCTAGTGTTGAATAAAGTTTTTGAGGCTCATTTTTATTATGAATGTATCTAAATATAATGTGTTAAATTTGTATACATACAATAATCTCTACAAGGATACCTACAAATCATCACCCACCAACAAATGAACCTACTAATTGAATCTAATAAGTCACATGACGATATGCATGGGCAAAAGATGGAGCCAACCCTTGTCGCCCGAATGGCTTCTACTTTTATATTATTAAAACAAATTATTATTCATCAAATATATAATATACATTCAGAGTAATGTTAAAACATTATGAAGCTAATGCAAAGTCTTCAGCGGTGTGCATCAGTCGCCCGTCACTACTGATTTAGTTAACCAACTCACAACGAGAACAATGGGCATGCAGTGGAATTTCGCCATGTTGTTATTTCTTATTACGGATTTTGTGTATTTTTCTTTTATCAGCTTGAAGAATGGGGCATTGTGGCTCCATAAACAATTTTGATAGTTCAAGACCACGGCCGGATGTTATCGATGACCGATGTATAGCACGCGTGCACACGAGATCCATTCAATGTGAAAAAAAAAAATCATAGTAGCCAAAAATTGATATAATAATGAGATTAATTTTGATAATTTGTTAGCATAAAAAAATTTGCACAAATATCTAAATGACTAAGCATATGCCGTTACATATAAGCCTTTTGAGATAAAATGTGTAAGAATAAAATATTTTAATATGCTGATATATTGTCAAAACTACATGATTGAATATTTATGTAATTTTTTTAATTGTGATTGTGCATCGAAACATAATTAAAATATACCTTTGTGTGACTTAATTCATATTTTTTAAAAAAACATTACAATATATATAGTTGAGTTTTATTAATATTTAAAAAAGTTACTAAATTATATAAAAGTATGGACAAAACTCTTTAATAACATGTACAACACTCAAAATATCGCTAAGAGTTTTGACAATACTTTTTATATTTTCAATAATATCTTTTTCGATGTTATTAAAGCATTTTAATAAGACATTTGTTGTTGATAAATGTTACTAAAAATTAAATATAGTATAGTGAATAAATAATTTTAATTTTGATTATTTTAAATCTCGCAAGGACGTGTATATATTTTTTGTTTAAAAAGGGATGCACTTAACACAAACACGTTTAATTATTTTTTGCACATAACACTTTTTATGCCGTTCCAGTGCTGATGCTTTGGCCAAAATTGGAGATAATTAGCAACAGGGATGGGCTCAAGTTGTGGCCACACCCTTCCTGCTGAAGTTTCGTACCTAGTCTTCCATCTGATAGTCTAGGATTGATTTCCAATAGGGATAAAAATGGGGTAAATTTTTATGGATAAACTCTATATGTATCTCATTTCTACCTATAACTAAACACATTCTTAGTTGGAGTAAAATGAAATATAAATTTTCATAGATGAATTTTATGTATAATATAATCTTACACATATGAAGTCAATCTATAAAAGTTTTCATCTCATTTTTTATACACAACCAAACACACCCTTTAGACATCATTGTCCAAATTGAAATATACTTATTATTTGATACATTTAGAATGATGTCTCTATCCTTGGTACTCATGCAGCAGCCTCAAGTGGCTTGATCAAGGACGTAATAGGTGCGTCCCTTGGAGATGTGCTCAATTCTGCCAAAGGTTATTTAAAATAAGAGAGAGAGAGAGAGAGAGAGATGATAAAATATATAAAATAAAGGTCCTCCTCCTTTAGTCTTTCTTTTGTTTTTTCTTCTCTGGTCAGCTCCTCCTCCAGTCTAATCCATTTATGTTCCTAGTTTGCTACATGAGTTTGGGCGTAGCCGGCCATGCGGAGTTGTAATTACTGATTTAGTTAATGCCTCAACTCGGCCCAAATATTAGAAAAAGGACTCAACTTGAGCAATGGGGCAATGGAACTTCATGCCAAGTTGTTACTCCTTTTACTGATTCTTCAAATGTTACTTTCATATGAAAGAATGGGGCAATGAAGTTTCATATGGACTTTTTAAAGTCTTTTGACGGTTTATTACTTGTACTAAGAATAAAGATTGCATAGAGAAGCCACGACTATCTGACAAAAAAAAAAAAAAGGCCACGAACATTTAAAAATTGAGTAATATTATACTTTGAAAAAAATATATAGAGAATCTTTGACAAAAATTACAGTAATTGATGGATAAGATAAAGTAGTATAACCCACTAATTCATTTAAAGATTAATAATTATATCACATCATTTTGAATATAAAATTTTAGATAAGTTTTTAGTTATCTAGCATTTTTCTTAATAATTATAAATGGAAGATTTTCTTCTTTTTCTTTAGCTATTCTATTTAATATGGAGTAAACCCCCAAATTAGTCCCTAACAATTTCTTGAATAGACAAATTAGTCCTACAAAAAAAAATTAATGTTGAGGTCCCTCACAATTATAAAAATAGGGCACCATAAGTTAACTCACTTAAGAATGATGTGTCACCCATTTATGACGTGACATGCAATTTATTAACCTATGTGGCACTCACTAATTCTAATCATCACTTATTTATTAAAACACACCTTTTAAATTTTGTAAATCCCTTCCCAAAACATTTTAAAATTTCACAAATACCTCATTAAACCCAAACAAAGCCCCAGCTCCTTTTATCATCCCTCCATTTATTATAATAATAACAGATGTTGCATTTGAATTAAAATTCAACGATAGAGAGTAAAGTGAACGCGGCGCGTAGCAACGTGATAATGTGCATTATTCTTCGTCTTCACTAAATCCTTAACGTTTCGGGTGTGTTTTGCCGGTACCTTGCTGGAAACCTGCTTTCCAAGTGAGGTTCAATCGTTCAATTCCAATTAAGTATGAGGCGTTAACCTAATTGATTGTAACAAAAACAAACAAAAAATAAAAATAGGTGTAAAAACTTGGGGACCTTGCCGTATGTTTTAAAAGAAGGATTACATTTCGTTCGTTCTCTATACAAATGGAAAAATTTTAGACTCCTCTGAATAATGGGGTATTTGTGAAATTTTAGAATATTTAGAAAATTTTAAGAATCCTGTTTTAGAGCTTTGTTTAGGTTTAATGAGGTATTTGTGAAATTTTAGAATATTTTGGGAGAGGAATTTGCAAAAGTTAAAGGGTGTGTTTTAATAAATAGGTGATAATTAGGATTAGTGGATGCCACGTAAGTTAATAATTTGCATGTCACGTAGTAAATGGGTGACACATCGATTTTAAGTGAGTTCAAGGACTATGGTGTCTTATTTTATAATTGTGAGGACTCAACATTAATTTATTTTTTGTTAAGACCAATTTGTCCATTAAGAATTATAATGCAATTTTGGGAGTTTACTCAATTTAATATGCAATAGTTTTCGTAGAAGACTGGTGAATTCAATTTTAACTAATCAGCGATGATGTTTAAATGGAATTGATGGAGAGAAAACAAGGATAGGCATAAATCGCAAATGAGTCGTGAATAGATCATGAATTCACGCGTCATTTTGTTTGTACCAATTATCATTTGCATTTTTCTTGAATTTATATCGTCGTCGATCGATTTGTAAAATCACGCTCACACGTTACCCAAAAAATAAAAAAATAAAACAAAAAAAGGAAAGGAATTGAAATGGCTTGCACTACCTTACCTCATAGGTTAGACTAGAGATACATCATATATAAATCAATTATCAAATTGAACTAAATAATGTATTTGTCTATGAATGACTTTTTTTTGTGAAATATAGCACTTTTATTTTAGTTTTTCATAAAAGAATTTTGATTTTAGTTTTTTTTCTTTAAAAAAAAGTGCAAATGGTAATCATCACTGCAACATGGACGGGAAATATAATCTTTTTAAAGCAGTTCATGGATTATCTACGCTTAATTATGAAAAATGAGAATTTAAACCGAACAAATTTTCCTTTTATGTGACCAAAACAAGAAAATGGATATATATTCAGTGAAAACAATTGTGTTCCTGAATTAAAGTATTAAACCGAACAAATTTTCCTTGTTCCCTTTCCTTTCCTTTTATTTTTAGTTTATTTTTCATTTTTTGGTCAAATCCCTTTCCTTTTTTTTGTGTTCAAAATTCCCTTTCCTTTTACGTATGCATGCATTTGGTGTGTGTGGGGGCCGGGGGTATGCGGTCTCTGTTCCAAGAAAACCCGAGGTTGAAGTTGTGGGCCTAAAAAATCTAGCGACATTGTTTGTGTATTGGGCCTAAAGAATGACAGTGGGGATGGCTCCAGAGAAGGAGTTAATTGTGGGGGAAAATAGATCCAAGATTCGGATCGGAGCCCATGGAGGGAGAAGAGAGAAGAGGGAGAGAGCCCGTGAAAGTCGGTACTGCGAAGGAGGAGGAGGCTTGAGAGAGAGGTCTCGTACGGGTTTGGTGAGGAGTTGTGCACACTGAGGACCGGAGTCGGTCGAGATTGGAGAGCGTGTTATCCCAGTGCTGCGGCGGAGAGGGTTCAGAGGAATAAAAATCATTTGTTCCCTTCCTATCCCCAATCAAACTTTGCTATATATAAAAATTGAATTTAATTTTGATGAACGGACAATATAAAATAATTTTATATTGTTATCAAATTAAAATATTTAGTTTGGATGACTTTACAATAGTAGATATAAAAGTTAATTATAATGGTTTATGCGATAATATGATTGGATGATGTATAAAAAAATTTGATTTAGATAATGACAATTAAAATAGATAAAAATTATGGGCAGTTAAAAAAGTGATTGGATAAGAGATCATAAATGATGTTATCATCAAACATGTTTCAAATTTTTATTGAGGGACAGAGAATGAAATAGAAAAAGAAAACAAAAGATTTGAAATTGGATTGGGAGATAAATGGTGGGCCAGGTGATTGGTTTGTTTATTAACCACCACATCTAACCCATCGGTACACATGGGTTATGGTGACTCGCAGCACTATAAACACCACCTAAATTAATAAGGTGGTTGCTACCATGCCCGGGGCAAATCTGAGGGTACCTTATCGAGGTTACGTGGATTGCACTGATTGGATCCTTTGTGAAGCGGGACCACACACAGTCAAAGTTTTTGCTATTCACGGTCGCACCCCTCCAGGTTTTGATAACATTGTAATAACCCCGTATTTTTCCTTCTGTATACGTTTTTTGAAACTACTCACAATACAATACTATTACATACACCCATCCAGATACGAACTATTGACCTTATTACTGTTACTAACATTTGCTATCTATTTCCCCCAAATCAATCCCTAACGTGAAAATTGAAACCCTATCAACATCAACTCCAACTCCTCGTCTCTGGTCATCGCCACCGCCCCCTCGTCATTGGCTCTCCATTGCCACCGAAGCTCCGAAGCTCCGAAGCTCAGCTTCATGAACCAGAAGAAGCACTCATCAATGCCTTTCGCACTCAGAAGAGGGCCTTCTTTCCTTCCTTTCCCTTCTCATTCCTATTCCCCTTGTCGATGCCTCAACGCCTCCACCTCTGACAACAACGCCACCAACAACCGTCGATGGAACTAGATGTTACCTGACTTCGTCTAGAGCACCAGCAAGCACTTTGATTCCCTCATCAACTCCCTCTGGAAAGACGATGCCTCCGCCGTTGATGCTGCTGCTGCTGCGGCCGCGGCGGCTGGTAAGGTGGAAGATGGTGATGAGAACGACGGAGATTGGGATTGGGATCGGTGGAGTTAGCATTTCCAGGAGGTCGTCGAGCAGGAGCGTCTCCTCTCCGTTCTCAAGGAAATAATCAGTTAGTGCATTTCCTTTTGTGAACTTTATATGGAGGGAAAGTAAATGGGATGAAGGTTTAATGAAAAAACTACTATTATTGCCAGTATTGAAGTGCTCGAATTAATCGATTGTTATCTATGTAGCTGATAGGTTTTTGTTTCTGGTTATCTCCTGTAGTGTGTTGCTCCACCCTTCTTTGCTAAGTGTCGAGCTTGTCTAATACAATTATCAAAGGAAAAGAAGGAATCCTTTGTGTTTAATTGCCACATTTTTTTTGGCAGTTGTTAGTTTATGATTGAATTGTTTCCATGGTGGCCTTTTTTACTGTGTTTAGAAAATTATAGGGATGAATGTAGCTTTGAGAGGCATTCTGATGCATTTTGTGCACTCTACATATGTATGTGAGCAATGGTGGTTTATTTACTTATTTGATGAAGTTTATTACTTGTTTTGGAATAAGCTATTAGACCATTAGTAAGTAATGACAACGATGTATTAGAAAGGATCCTTTTTTTATGCAAAACTAATGGCCAGCAGAATCCACCGAATTGGGTTTGAGAAATCCGTGCCTGTTTGCAGGTTTGAGCTTCGAACAGATGATAAGGAGTATGAGGAGGAGGGGAAACAGAAGGTGATGAGAGCTTTTACAAGTTTTCTTCTCATCATAATAAGTCAATGATCACTAATGTGGTGCATCTATTCAATTTTGCAACTCCTTAACTATTTATAATTTTCAATCAGAAGCCTTTCTAATAGGGCGTCTGATCTCTGAATCAGAATTCTAGACAGTGTCTCTACAAGCCTCATATAGTACCTGTGGATAAGGGTGGATGTGAACTTAGAAGGAAATTGCCACATTTTAATTATTATTTTTATTTCTTGTTTGGAAACAAATGCCATGCTCAGTAGGCGGGTTCATGCAGGTAAGGCATTGAGAATGATTTTGAGTGGTATTACAAGTTTGTCAACAAATCCTGAGCAGTGTTTTGTACCTAGTTTATAGCAGACTTTATTTTGGAGCTTTATCCTTCTTACAATTGAAAATGTATATTTCTATTTTTGTACAATTGTCATTTCTTCTAACTTGCTTTGCTACTATTTTGAGATTTGTGTACCCAAATAGTTTCAAAGAAAGGTATAAATTCAAGTAAATTTTCAAACTTGTAATTTTCAAATGAGTTAATTCCCTAACTTTAAAATTGTTCTTCTCCTCCAGGTACCGGGGTCTTGTTAATGTGTGTACTGGGGATGTTGAGCATAGCAATTCTTCATTTACTGCATGCTAGATTCTCATGCAAGGTTTGCATTTACAGTCATTCTTAGTCTCAATCTAGGAGGTGTTGATTTGTGATCTGCGAGTTGTTTCGCTCTAAACCTTATGATTTAAACCTACATGTGGAACAACTGTGTTACTGCAGGTATTTTTCAATGTTCATCTATTAGTAAGAATGTACATCTGAGTGCATTCTCATGCAAATTACATTAGTCCCTCTATTTTCCATGCTACATAGATAAGTGCAACCCAACATATAGCTAATGGAAGTTGAACACTAGAAGTACATTTCTTAAGTTGCAACATGTTAATAGGAAGAATAGCTACAGGGAAATTGTGGGTGCTGATTTTCTATCCCTGATCAAGTAACAAATCACAAGGTGGAGTCACTTGCTGTCATGTACATCCATGGCTGGCTCTTGGGGAACTTACGGTTTGATTCACTTGCTACATAACTTGCATTAATTATCTGTTATGTGGCATGTTTTGCCTATGGTTTGGTTGATACATATTACTTTTACTTCCATTCAGCTAATGGTTTCTTTTTCTTTTATGCTATTTTCAATTCACATTTTTAACAGAATTTGTCAAGACCCTGCTATTTTATGGGCTGCTGCTAAAGCATTATGGATTTCTTATCACATTATATAGCTGCTTCTCTAGTTTGCCAATGGAGCTTGGAGCAATTCAGCAAAGTTATGGTGTAGTTTTTCCCTTTTTGATGGACAAGTGATTCAGTATTAATTCTTGTACTGTTGCCTATGTTGCAACTTGGCCTTCCTCAACCCGTTGGTATATTCTATGTAAAATTCAATTTCTTTGCACCATATATCAATTAATCGTAATGTAGCTTTGAAAGAAATATGAGTGCTCCAATTCATTTCAAGCACCAGTACATTAACAACTGTTTCATTCAATTTAATATCTTAAGAGAACTAGATCAATTGATTGTTCTGCTGTACCTAGGTTGATTACCACCAAAGTTTGACAGTGTAAAAGCTTAGGAGATGAGGCAATACCATGGTTACTATAACAATTTGAACATGTATGATTTTTTTTCACTTTTGTTGTTATCTTTCTTGTGCCTTTATAATGTTATCATTTAATAACACAAGTAACTTTGAGTAAATATGGTTTTATAAAAAACACTAGTGAATATAGTCAATAAACTAAAAAATAGTCGTCTTATTTAAAAAATTAAAAAATTAACTAAAAGATAGTTGCTTATTTAAAAAAAACTAAAAAATAAACTAAAAAATATTCGTCTTATTTGAAAAAAAAAATTAAAAAGTTGAGCCAACTTGGTTAAGGTAATCACGGCTGTCGAGGACATGTGATTCAAACATCTTGTCATTCTCATGTTATGAGAACCTATTATTGCCTTAGATTAGATGCTTGTGATCTTTTTTAGCTAGTTGAACATATTTGCCACTATTTGAACAAGTGCTTTTATTTGTATGAATTTCACCATGTAATAGAGCTTAGAAGATGAGGTCTCGCATTTCATAGAAGAACTACAGGTCAAGCCTGTCCTTTAATTCTTTTGTGACATCCTATTAGGTACCTCCTTTTACATATAAAAGAACATTGCATCATTGCCAGTAAGGAAGAAATATTACAGTATCAGTAAACATGGTATCGATGTACTCTTTAGTACTATGCTGTGTGGATTACATTCCACGGGAAATCAATTCAAAAATTGTCTAAGCACTGGGTGCTATATTGGTCCACATAAAAATGGCTAAGCATTCCATCCTACCATAGAACAAGTAGTACAAATTAATGAATGTTTAACCAATACACCTTGCAGCTAGACAAATTTGCATGATGGTCAATTGAAGTTTGCAGGGACCAAGGAGGATGGATATACTAACTCATTTAAAAAAAATACAATCCTTCCCGCCATGTCATTTTGCCACATGAATGAGCTACATGACCTCCTATGAGTCGTATTTTCAGCTTAAATTTCACAAGCACCATCAAGCACAATAAATGGCTGAAATTGACACACAAATAATGAACAATGCAAAGTTAGGATCCAAAGATTAGTAATGACCCCAAAGCAAAACATTATATATATGAATTATATAATATTTGGGGGAATGCCTTATGATAATTTACGAATAAAGGTCATTAAAAATTATTGATTTTCACGGGTGACATATCCTCCAAGAAATGAAATTTGGAAAGCAAAATGACTTTGAGATAAAATATAGCAAAATGACACTTGAGACCTACAATTCGGTGCTTGCTATTTACATAGTTCATGATTATCTCCCCCATTTTGCAGACTCCAAGTTGTGATTAATACTACAAGTAAAACCACAACCACCTAAAAAGGAAAGAAAATGAGAGATTTAAAGTGCACTCCTAACTTGATAAGAACATTTTGGACTAGAAAGGGCAATGTCCCCAAAATCAGAAAGTACTGCTAAATTGAAAAATAATATTGAAATTTTATTAGCGAGTCAAAGTTAACAACAAAATATTCCATATCACCTTCCACTTGACCAGAACTGCATTTGGCAATAAACTGTGCAAATGAATTTTCCAAAGCACACACATAAGAAGTGAAAAAGCACGTTCTGTTAATATAAACCCAACTCATTTAAGCAAGAGCAAGATGAACAAAAGTATCAAGCAGCAATTCAATGTTTCAAATGGAACTCAAAAGCTTGAAAAACTTAAGTTGTTAAAACACTAAACCTAAGTCATACCGATCGAATGTCATTCAGTCAAGATGAAGAATAGAACAATCAAAGTTCGAATCTTGTTAAGCACTGTACTTGATATCTAGACCCCCATATAAAACTACAGATAACGAAAATCTAGATCAGTTAAACACAAAATCCTTGCCTTTCTATCAGCTGTGGCGTATCCAAAGTATGGATTCACAGCAGTGATATTTTTGGCCGATAATCTTCGACATGCATCAATCATTATCTGGAGCTTCATTAGGTTTTCATTTGCAGGAGGGCATGTCGGCCGTATAAGTTACACATTGCAACCTCTAACACTCTTGTAACTGGATATAGATTTCTCCATCAGCGAATCGCTTTATGGAAAGCTTCCCAAGCTCCAGGCCCATGTACCGAGCAATTTCCTAGTCAAAGCAACAGATATTTTAGAGGAAAAATAAAATAAAACAACAACCACAACAACAGAACTCGGAAAAAAAAAACTCCAATACAAAGACGCCTCATACAAACTAACATTGAGGGAACTAAAAGGTTTCAATTCTTATACTGATGCACACGTCATGCAGTATTGAGCTAGATAAAACCTTCAACAACATCAGATACTCAATATAAAAAAAAAAGGAATTTTTTTATTAAATTCTTATACTGATCCTTTGAGTCAGAAATGAAAATTCGAGTATTGGTTCAGAAAAAAATGGTATTACATTAATTTAAAGAGTTTCGAATGAAAATATTAAAGTGAAGAACCGCGTAATGACCTGGGAGAGTCGAGGATTGGCGGAGCAGGAGAACAATTTCAACCGGTTACAGTTCCGGTTGACGGTCTTCTCGGCCCTTGCGGATTGCAAGAACTTGGGCAGCGTCTGCTCGTTGAGAACGGGAATGATCGGTTTCCCGTTCCCGAAATCCAACGCTTCCTGCATGTCACATTTCTGGCACCCAAACAGAAAAATGGGCAGTTCAAAAAGTCATCAAAATTAATTAAAATATATAAATAATGTGTGAAAAAACTTAATAAATTTTATGATTACCACGGAGATTCGAGTGCGGGAATGATGACCGAAGCCTTGAGCTCGGAGAGTGGAGGTATGGGAAGAGCCAGTGAAGAGAGAATAAGAAGCAGAGGAAGAGGAAGAAGAAAAGGAGATGGTGGAAGAAGAAGGTTGAAGGAGTGAGGAGGCCATGATGTTAAGGCTTGTTTGTTTGTCTTCTTTGCCCTTTCTCAGCAACAGAGAGAGAGAGAGAGAGAGAGGTTTAGAGCAGAACAGAGCAGAGCTGCGCGAGGTTCGAGCTCTTCGTTTATGGCGGGCTGTGCAAATTTTTCCATTAGATTCGAAATTCAGCTTTGGCGAGGTTCGAGCTCTTTGTTTGTGGCGGGTCAACACCAGTATTTGATAAGACTGAACCCCGATTGATGACTAATTATGGCACTTGACAAAAATTTCATGACTTCCCTCTTAAAAATTTGGAAGGGCGACTTGTATTTGCGAAAAAAATTCGCCTGTCTCATGTGCCTTTTAAGCACACTATTTTGACAATTCAGAAAATTACACTATTCTTCTATCAGATTTAGTTTAATTATATTCAGCAATCCTATATTTTCTATTTTCCAAAACTATCATTTGTTTTTTTTGAAATTCATAAAAATTACACTGACTATCTTGTATATATTGATTAGCTAATTTAAATGATAAACAAATAACATGAGACATATATATAATTATTAATTATAAAATTATAACACATTTATTGAGTAAAATATTTTGTCATCACATGAAAATAGAGCTTATAATTATAACTTTATGATAATAATCAGAGACATTTGGGTTAGAATTTAATTTTAATGTACAAGGTATAAAATTTTACATTGTCGTTTAACCAAAATATTTTATTTGAAAAAATTTTCAAGTTATGGGTGTAAAAATTAACTATTATGGTTTATGTGGTAATATATGATTAGATGATTATGTAAAACTTTTTTATACTATTAGTACATGATAATTAAATCCTTTTAGTTAATATATATGTCAAATATTGTCAAAATATTATAATTTTATTATTAATAATAATCTATACATCACATATTATCTTTTTTGTCACTTAAATTAATAAAATAATTTATAAAGGAGGTTAGTGTAATTTTGCAAAATATAAAAGTGTCGGTATAATTATTCTTAAAATAATGATAGTTAGCTAGATTCCTCAAACATAGATTTAAACCCAATTTTTTCCAAGATCCAACTTGGTGAACCCATGACCCAACACAGGAGCCAATCACTTGGATGATCCTTGTCCCACTCTTCAACCGTCCAATGAAGTCCCTATGAACTCGGATGCAGACAAGTAGGTGAGTACCTCATAGGAATTGCCCACAAAAGGCTAGCTAGTCTTCCAATATAATTACCAAGTTAAGTTCTTTTTGGCCTTCTCACATATCTTAGACTCTTACTAACGTAAGTTTCAGAGTCCTGCAAGTACGCACACCCTATTCGCTAGATAATAAGAAATTTCAAGTCTTGTGTTCCTAGAATCCATATTCAGGGTAATCATCTTAGCTCATAGGTACACTCTATACCTTTTGATTACTTCGTTACAATAATAAACTATTCTAACATGTTCATCCAAGGTTAAAGAGATTCATGATTGAGTATTCTACAACACTAGTAAGGGCTTGCAAGAAGCTTTGACACCATAATTAGTATTTATATTTGTTGAGAGTCATATTGAGATAGTGTAGTGGCTCAAGAAATTGTTCAACCCTAAAACAAATTTAAACTTTGTATTGTATATAATTTTCATAAACAAAATAATGTGATGTGATTATGCCATTTAAATATGGTCATCAAGGGTAGACAAAGGATTGGTTGGACAGGTTTGACCAAGTTTGAACTCGAATCAAATTTTAGATAAGGTCAATTTTTTTGAACTTAAACTTGACTTGATAATGACCAAACTAATGATGAGGTCAAATCGAGTTAACCCAACCTTCAATACCATGAGGATTTGAATATTACACATGGTAAAATTATAAAATTTTACAAGAACCAGAATTTAAGAGATATTTTATAATATATATTATA
Source organism: Dalbergia oliveri (assembly GCA_030441495.1). Lineage (NCBI taxonomy): Eukaryota > Viridiplantae > Streptophyta > Magnoliopsida > Fabales > Fabaceae > Dalbergia > Dalbergia oliveri. The sequence goes on along the minus strand of JAMLFY010000009.1, from coordinate 31,597,939 downwards.
AAACAAACCATATCAATGTAAAAAAAACGTCAAATTATGTAAAGATATTAATTGAACTATAAAATTTTATAATTTTTCACTGATTATTATAAAAAATATATATATTTCTAAAAGAATTATTTGACTTAAAGTTAGTAAACCAAAATGAAGTTTGGCCTGAACATGACTCGAAAAGTCCATGGATCAAATTTCAACATCAATCGAACAAGTAAACTTTAGGTCAAGCCAAGTTGGTAGGCTAGACCAAGTTATTAACACCCCTAATAGTCATATAAAAAATTATATTCTTTAATATTAGGCCATTTAAATTACTAATGAGGCATTTTGTTATTTTACATATGGTTCAAGATCCAAATTATATTAAAATTTAAGTAAATGTTATTATTTAAAGATTTACTATTTGTGTTTACAGTTATTATAAATAATTATTAATTCTTATTATTCAAAATTATACCTTATATTGATGTAATTTATTATTTACTTTTATTAATAATTATTTGTTAATGTTTTCAAATATTAAACTTAAAAATTGTACTATACTCCATTTTGTAAAAAATATTTGAATATTTTTAACTTTTCTTTTTCATCATATACTATATAAAAATAATTATATAAAATTAATAACTATATTAAGCAAAAATCTCAAGGTGATTTATGCTTTTTACCCTATTTATAAATATAATAGAAAAATAATGCTTATTTTGCAAAAAAATTTATTGATTATTTAATTTCATGGATCCAAAAGTGGACTTGTCAAGATGGCCTAGCCTGATAAGTAAATTAAACATTGGTCCAATTCAACTTAGTTTATTTTGACCCATTGAACTGGCCTAACCCAATTGTCCGAACACTATTTTTTCAAATAATCAACTAAATATAAGTGTCATTACCACTTGAATTTGAATCATTTATCCCCTTTTCACTTCAAAAAATTAAATTAAAAATAAATTTTGACAAAATAAAAATATTACACTTGTGAACCTTAAAAAGACCCAATACTAACTTGGATTTTGGTGAATGGACAATGAAACAAAAAAGAGTCAGACAAAAATAAAATAAAATAAAAAGAAGCACAAAAACAAGCTTATCTCCTAATACTAATACTTAATTTTGGTAGAGCTCCCAATACTAATACTAATATGATTAGGTTTTAAAATAAAAATATATATATACTTAATGTGTTTAGGTTGTTTGTTCGGTTATTTGATTTTTTGGACCCCAAATAAAGACCCCTTAATATTATTGTAAAAATTTTATCATCACACTTGCTGGGTCAAACAAGATGCCCATATTAGCTTACTAAAAAATTTTAAGTGAAAAATGGAGCTTTTCTTTTTTATTTTGGACTCCGTTACTGCTGATTTCTCTTTCTCTCTTTTTTTTCAGTCATTAATAATAGAACGTGTTAAATGAATCTTTTTCAAAGCTAATGGTAAAAATGGATAAAAGAGGTTCTTCATTGATTGCTTCTTTTCTTTTGGTTCGAGTACAAAGACAAGCTAGAATGCCTCCTTTTATGTGTCAGGATACAGGCCTTCCTTTTTGGTCAATACAGAGGCCCACCCTCACTGTTTGGTCAAAGAGGCCGTCCTTTTAGATTGCTTTATTGGTTAGACAAAAAAAAAAGATTGCAGATCTAAGACAGCCTCAAGAAAATGGGGTTCAGTGCCCAAAATGTCTTCTTTGACATATCTGAATGTAGAAGCGAGCTGATCATTCTTCTATTTCATGCTAAGAGAAATGCATCAAATTAAGAAATGCATTATTAGTTTGAAATTAATCATTTCTCAACTTTTTAATGTTAATGCTGACCAAAAGTTTGATGTAACCTTCAATCATGACTTCACAACGAAGAAAGTTCCCCAAGAAACAACCATGGACTTACACTGATATTGAAGGATCATAGGCAAGGTGACCCTTCCACCTTGTAAATTTGTTGCCTGATCAGGAACAAAGGCAATCACAGAGACAATCACCACCTACGATTACTCTGCTAGACTACTACACAAAGGGCCAATTAATCGTCGGTCAATGAACCTTTAATGGGAATCAACTACCAATTGAAAACCAAGCATGTGAAGGATGGGTAAAAGTTAGTGCGGTAAGAGATTGTGCAAACAAAACAAAAAAAGGTTGTGCTAATAGAGAAATTGAGATTGTGCATAATCAATTATCTATCTAATATGCTGTTGGTAGAACTTAAAAAAGTGAAATTAGTTCTCAGAAATTTTTTTATAATTGAATAATAGATAATACACACTCAAATGCCACCTGCAGCACTTGAATTCCAAGACTTCAGTCATACAATCTGCCCTTGCTTCACTTCATCTCCTTTTGATCCTAACTCGATTTCCCAAACTGATACATAAAGCCAAAGAAGGTAGGAAGACTATCCAATCAAAAGTCATGTCTGAGTGAAAATCTTTTCTGTATAACAGCATTAATATCTAACCATTAACCAAATACATCACACAACAGTAGATGAATTGCAGAAGGCATCCACAGAGCTTATACTGAATCTAACAAGACTTTCAGACTAATGACTTAAAAGGAAGAATCTCAAGACCAACCTCAGCAACTTTTTTGGTAGCACTAAATGCCCAATTCACCCAGCATCACTTGCACTCAAGGTTTTTTGAAACAAGGGAGTGATTACAAAATTAGAACTGACAAAGTAAATATATTGTAATTTCCTATGTGCGACTGTGAGAGACGAGGACGTGGACCTTTGCGGATGACGAGAGGACTCCTGCGATCCCTTTTCTTCAAAAGGGACTTCGCCAGAAAATCGCTACACAGAGGGGTTAGGTAGCGATGGAGAGCTGATGACAAAGGGGGCGGTGGCCATGACCAGAGACGAGGAGTTGGAGTTGATGCTGATAAGGTTTCAATTTTCACGTTAGGGATTGATTTGGGAAAAAGATAGAAAATGTTAGTAACAGTAATAAGGTCAATAGTTCGTATCTGGATGGGGGTATGTAAGAGTATTGTATTGTGAGTAGTTTCGAAAAACATATACAGAAGGAAAAATACGGGTTTATTACAATGTTATCAAAACCTGGAGGGTGCGACCGTGAATAGCCAAAACTTTGGCTGTGTGTGGTCCGGCTTCACAAAGGACCCAATCAATGCCAGCCACGTAATCTCGGCTAAAGTACCCTCAGATTTGCCCCGGGCATGGTAGCAACCACCAATTAATAATTATATAACATATTGGATTAAATACTCATTTATAGTAAAGGGTATGGTACATCAAATGAGTGTACAACATATTATGCGTTTAGCCACATATACCAAACGTTGCTAAATTCATTCAATCGTGTGGTGAATAAATTTAACCACACTCTTAAAATGTGACTAAATACTTTGTGTGTAGTGTACCATAGACAAAACCCTTATTTAAATATATGGATTAGGATCAAGTTACACTATTGAATAATTTTTTTATTGGTGTAAATTTTTACAAAACCTATCATTGGATTAGAAACTCACATCGGATAGATCAATTCTAAAATTTCAAATTAATCTAAAATTATGTGGTATTATTTTTATGCATATTTAAATTAACGTAATATATATATTTAAAATGAACAAGAATAAGAGCAACATAATTGCATTGCTATTGATGTTCAATTTTTATGAAATTTAACACAAATAATCTTTATGATGGGTAATTGTAATTTAACGGTTGAATTGATGATAAAAAAATTATTTCATTAAAAGTTATAAGTAGTACAATTTTACTTAAAGTTACACGTGTAACTGATCCTAACCCTATATATATTATTAATTGCACATTTAGTAGTTATGTATTTAATTAATTAATATTAATCATATTTTTTGTTCTCGTCAAAAAGAACCATATACCATGCCCAATTAAAGGGGGAAAGAAAAGAAACATATAATAAAATATAAAAAAAAGAAACATATAATACGCCATATCACCTAAATGCTAAATTTCTTTTAAAATAGGTTAGAATCTCTCCAAAGAAATAAACAACAGGCACATCAAACCATTCAAGACAAAAATAAAATTTATATACGTAGATCATGAATTTTTCCTGAAGCCTTTCGAATTGTTTTTCAGTAAATAAACTTAATTGTGATCATTTTAATTCTTTCGTGAACAAGCTAAATTATAATGATACGGGTGAATTGGTTGTTCGGCGTAGTATGTCATTCGAATTCTCCATAATCTTCAAATATGTGAAATATATTTTGTATAAAAAGGTTTCCATTCTGATTTATTTTCATTGATACTTACCACAATTGAGTCTTAAGCACCAAGATAAGGTTGATCTATTTTTACTATTTAAGATATGTTTAGTTTTATATATAAAACTTATTCACAAAAATTTATATCCGTTTTTATTAATCTCAACCAAATATACCCTTAGGTAGATAAGTATACTTGGAATATAAGATCCACATTGGCTTTGGCGGACGTGTATCCGATTCAACAATTGGTAATTCTGAAGTAGTTTTCGACTTTGAATCTAGCTTCTCATTTTGCGGATGGGATGTATAAAAGAGTCAAGAAGAAAAGTCCTCTTTCTCTGTCTATTTTGTTGTTTAAATGAAATCCTTCTTCCAGTTATGAAAGAATTTAGTTGGTTTATAAAAATTATTTGAATGGTTCACGTGCATAATTATATATAAGTACTTGAGTATTTTTGAATGAAGGTTCCAATTAGGGAGGGAGCATGCTTCTTGTTAAATGGTTCGATAAAAAAAATTCAAAATAAAATGAATAAAATGTGATATTGCCCATGGAAAAAAGTTAGTTTCAATTGATAGATGTTCTAGCCCGATCGAGATTGTTCTTAATTGTCAAAAGAAAATATAATACATGAAGCTATACATTATATTTTTTTTATATATAAGTGATTAATCAAACTCTAATAAAACAAAGTAAGAAAAAGAAATACAATAGTTTCATATGAGTTATAAACCCATTAACGCTTTCCTCAAGCATCCAGTTGAATTCGACAATATATGAGGAGGTTTTATGGATAGAGATTTATCTCTTAAGATAATTTTTGCCTTGAAGAAATTATTAACTTATCGATAGAATATCCTTTACAAAAAAAAAGCCCATTAATGCTATTTTAATACAGAAATGATATTAGAAAAAGAGATTATTTTCCCAAAAATTTAGTGTGAGAATAATTTGACACAGCTAGTGGCTTAGATATAAATATTTTATCCAAGTATCATCATAATTTTTGTTAGAAACTTTGGTTAGTATAGTACTTCCTCCATTCAAAATAATTGTGTCCAATTTTAAAATTTTATTTTTTTCATAAATAATTGTCTATTTAAAAGTTTAGACAACATTTATTATCTTTTTCCATTCACACCCTTTAGTTAAAGAAAAAGAGAATAAATGAGAAGAAATAAATAACGAATAGAGATATTAATATTAAAGATAATAACTCCTTTCATTCCATAATGATTGTTGGATTTTTACTTTTTTTATGTTTCAGAATATCTATTCATTTATAATATCTATATAACATTAGTTTTTTTCTTCTATTTATATCCTTAATATAAATGTGTTAGTTAAGCTTTTATTAAGATGAGTAATAATGATAAAATAAGGATAATTTTGTCAACTCATAATTTTTTATATTTATAAAAAAATTTATTTTCCTTAATATGTGTATTGTTTATTTTTTAACAATTATTTTGAAATAGAGAGAATATTATCAAAATATATCTATATTATATTAATATTGAGGCATTTTTAATTAGTTTCTTAATTTCTATGCACATTGGAAACTGAACAATTATATCCAAATGGGTGGAGTATATTGTCTTAAAGCAAGACTCATTGTCGTCTCCTAGATTCGTGTTTGCCTTATTATCACTATTCATCCTTAATGATTACATATAGCAGTACTCTTGGTTAGCTGCTTAATTTGTTGTACGTAACAAATAATCAATACAAGAGAATCATCACTTAGTAAGGTCTTTCCCAACGTAGTTACCAGGAGGATCATAGTTGCAACCGATGAACGTTCCCCCATTACGGCACCTCACTTTGGCACATCCAAGGCGCGTGGAGTTCCTCCAAACAACCTGAGTGTAGTGGAGGCACTCCCCACCAACGCACGAGTTAGAATCGTAATGGTAGTTTGGCTTCTCACCCACCCACATTCTCACTGCATCATCACCATTGAAGTCGCCACCACTACCAGCGAGGTTCTCCCCGTAACGTTCATCACCTGAGTGCTCCAATTCGCACGTGCGTTCATGCTGCTTTGCATAATTCAGCGCGGAAGCAGCGACGGCGTCGTCCCATGTCAAAGGTGGACGCCAACCTCGGACCTTGCGGCGTTGTGGACTTTGAGGTAGTCTGCTGGTGAGCCTTGCGAGTGGGGGCAGCAGGACCCATAACAATGATGATTAATCCCAAGGCACACAATGGAGAAAATGTGGCCTTGCCCTTGCATAACCCCATTCCTGTTGCAATGAAAAATTGTAGATGCAATAAGGATAAATTGTAGGGGTTTGATGAAAAGGGTTGGCGATCTTGTGAGGTACTTATGGGGATTTTCACTTGAAAAAGCAAATGGCATATTTGGACACCAAAATTAAAGTACATTAAATATATTATTTTTTACACAAATATATCAAATATGATTGCCAATAGTCAATAATAAAAAGTTAATAAAAAGTCAATAATAAAAAGTTAATACAAATAGAAAGATTTGACAATATAAAGTATATTTTTTGGTACAACAATTTAAAGTATATTCAATATAATATATCAAGATTAAACTCTAAATATAAAATATATTTATCTCTCATTATATGTGTGGATTGATATTGACTCACACTCATATTATTCTCTTTCTATTAAAATTAATTTAAACTTTCTCTAATTTATTAAAATTAATTTAATAACATTCTCTTTCTTATTTAAGTTAGCTTTTATTCCTTTCTTCGTTAGATTTTTGTGATCTAATTAAATTACTAAAATATCTTTCAAATTAAGTTAGCTTATTAAGAGAAAAAAAATCACATCATTATAAATAAAAGAAAGGAACTGAATCTTTTTGGGTTTGATCAATTGGAAATCAAATTAATGTTATGGAAGTATTTATATAAAATGTATTGGAACAAAGTTTTTGCTACGCTAAAAGTAAATGAAATCATTTAAATATTTTCATTGAATTTCTGGAAAACGACACAGATTGGAAATTAAAATACAAGGAAAACATGACCTAAATTATGAAATGCAATAATGACCAGGATTACAAATAAAAATGTAAAAGGGACAATTTTAAAACTTGACTTCAAATTTATAAATTACAATACTGATACAGATTTTGAGAAATATAAAAGGAACAATTTGAAATTCTGGTATCAAATTTATGAAATGCCATATTGACCGAGATGTTGTCATCATTTGAAAGAGAGAGATCATTGATAATGAACGTGGACTTAACATGACAAGTTCAAGCAGCGTTTATGGAAAGGTCTCAAGTTTTACTTTTGTTGAATGAATTAATTAACTTCCTTCAATATATTAGTAACTTGTTTTTAAGGATTATATCTCTTAATCAGTCTTTCATTCATTCTTAGCTATACTCATATTTATTTATAACTTTTTATATTGTTGGATTGTGTGCTATTTTTTATTAAATATTAGAGTTAATGTTCATTATCACTTTATACTTGGAAGTCATTTTAGTTTTTGATTTTAAACTATCAAATTAGTTAACATTACAAAATATGAGTCGTGTAGTTTCTAATCCACTTTTACTTAATATTCTATCAATTAAATGATGATAGGTAACCTTAAATAATACTTTGACATACCATATGTTATCTAACAAAACAAAATTTAAAATAACTCATATTAGTATTTAAAGTTATACAAAATGAATTATTTAAATATTCATTCTAAGTCATAAATGACTCATTTTGTATAATTTTAGATAGCAAATAAGTTATTTTAAACTTCATTCTATTTCAGATGACACATAATATCATAAGATATCATTTAACGTTATATATCATCATTTAATTGATAAAATGTTAAATAAAAGTGGATAAACTTGATATTTTGTAATGTAATGACTAGTTTACAACTCATTTTAAAAGTCATAAACTAAATGACTTACAGTGAAAAGTTATGGATCAAAATGAATATTAACTCTAATAGTTATTCTTATGAGCATATACTGACACAAATGTTACCAAAAAAAATATACTGACTTGAATTAATTAAAGTGTTAATCTAAATTTAAATTATTTTTAAAGTATATATATTAAGCTAATGTATGTTTACGCCTTTATGATCGTTGGAGAGGATTCAACCTTGCAGTTTCCGTAAAATATTAAAATTTAATCAGATATATTTATATGTTGTGTGTGACTTTTTCCATGCACCGAAAAATCTTTGTGATTAATGCATGTTGTGTGTGACTCTTTCTTTTTGATAATGTATTCTACCTTTCACTTTTAATTAATAGAGATGGCATTCTATGCTATTAAGGTTAAATCTATAATCTATACTCCATCTATAATAATATTAATATTCAAGACTCTTTTGGAGGAAAATTTTTCCAAAGTAAGTTATGGTTTGCAATTTTCACAACTTTAATAATTTAATATTTTTAAAAAAATTATAACCATAATTATCATATATTATTAGAATATCATTGAATATTATTAGCATTTAATAATAAAATTACACTGCATAAATAAATATCAATTATAATCGTAATTAATTAAAAAATATCAATTATATACCAATCATAAATTTATATTCAATATAAAAAACAAATAATCTTAATCCAAATTAAGCATCAATATCTGAAAAAAAATTCAAGCTTTCCCATATAAATTGATTAAGACTATTTTTTCCCTGTGGCATGTTGCTCTCATAGTTTCAATTTTATTTTTTTGTTTCTTTCTTCTATTATTAGAAACAAAGAAAAACTCAACCCAGGACATGATAGCAACAATATGATTATTTGCTTTTATTATTGTCTTAATGCATCAGTTCATGTAATTTTCTATGTGAATTGTTTTATAATTATTTACTTTTGGTTTTATTCTCAATTATTGTTTTAATTCATTATATATATTTTATATATATATATATATATATACACTTTTATGGATTTCATGGTTTATGGTATTTTTTTGTCATTGGTTTATATTATTTTTTAAAATTTTACTTTTTTTTTTGGGTCAAATTTTGCTTTTAATTCTTTTACGCAATTAAAAAGAAAGTAACATAGACGAACACATCATAACTAATGCCTTAGGAAGTAATCACTCCTAAAGTATTTATTAATAACGCCAACATCAAATTCTTGGTAGATCCCTAAATCCTAAATAAGTCACTTCCGCATGCACCATCTTCTAAGAGTATTTGCATAATGTTGTCTTCTTGCATAGTGTGCTCCAAGAGAACATTTCAAATCAGCCTCCACAAGTGTTTTCTTAATAGCACGAATGATGTTTAAGAATCTTAATGTGGCATATCCTTAAAGACTAGCGTTATTATATCTATATATGGAATCTAAATAGCGCAGGAAATCATGAATGCCAAGTTGAATTGTTAAGTTTTGTTTATTGTTTACATCTCTATATTATTTTCAATATGCCTTTTGGAGGACTTTTCGGTTATAAGTTATTATCATGCTCTGAAATATTTATTTTCTTTCGATATTATTTTAGTTTACCTAAGTTATGAGTTTTGTTAAATAGTGATACTCATGTATCCTTTTCCTCTTATTATTAGTGCATCGCCACAATTTAATTTTCATAAATTTAATTCAACTATTAATTATTTAAATAAATCATAACCATAATTATTATATTATTAAAATATCATTGAATATTATCATCATTTTAATAAATATTTCTTTTATCATTTAAGTAATAACTATGATAACCTATCTATTTGTTTTATTTTTTATTGAAACAAAATTTAATATTGGCACATTACTCAATTATGCTACTCAGATTTTGATTTGATGTTTTTATTTTTGAATGAAATTAAATAAGTATTCTAGATTTTAATACCAATGTTAATACTAATTTGTGATGCTGATTTATTATATTTTGATTTACTATGTGCTTATTATAAATGGGAACTTAATTTATAATCAATTAAGGTGGTAAAAGATGTTGATTATAAAATTTAGAAGGTTATTATATATGGATATTAATTTCCATAATCTAGTCTAATTTGATATAATGATCTAATTATAAATTGATACAATTAATACTGATTTTTGTAATATGGTAAATACATGATTCCTTTATCAATATTAATTAACAGTAATAAATTCGTAATAGAGTAATGGGAAATAGTTTAAGTTTTCAAATTTTAATAATATCTAAACTATAAATTTCTAAGCATAATTCACAAGAATAAATTAAATCAAATAAGTATATGCATATTCTTTAAGTTAAAATTTTAAATTCCAAATTAAAATTTTAAAGTGGGAGAATGGAATTATTTAAATTCACAATCATATTGTCTTGATTCTCTTTCAATAAGTCTTCTTATATAAATAATTAGTCTTTTACCGCAATGTACATGAAGATAATAAAAATAGTTTCTTAATCATTATCGAAAATAAATGATAATTTATTATATATTCTAAAAAATTGAGTACATAGATTTATTTTAAAAGTAACTTAACAGTTAAATAATTAAATAAATGGATAAAATATAAATGTGACATTCTATTTTATATCTTATTTTAAATATCAAGTTTATAATTGAAACTTACAATGATGATATAACTAACAATAAATAACCTATTTTATGAAAATTTTACACATTTCTAAATTGAAATTGTTGAATAAAGAAGAAAATAATTGAATAATTACTAAATTATTAGTCATTTATGGGATGACAATGTGTATGCATGAGAAAAGGAATATGTCTCACACTTCTCATTGCTTAAGAATTTTATCTCTCATCCATTCCTTTTGGTTCCAAATTTCTCATTTCCTATAAGGATTTTGAATCATGTATTTAGGGGTTATTAACAAATTTAAAAAGAGAAAAAATTTAAAAATGTTTTACAATTTGAAACATAAATATCTATAATAACAAATACTATTAATGTAACATAATCCAAATTAAAATTAAAAATGCATACATAATGCAAATCCAATAAAGATAATGAAAAAATGAAATTATGTTGTAGTCCTACATGTTTAACAAATTTAGACTTCAATCCATTATCATTCTTCCTATGAAGACAAAATATATCTCAAATCCTATTCCCATTGTGGGTAATTCTTGTGTGTACCCACTTTTAACTTTTTTTTTATAATCCAGCCATTTATATTTTTTAGTAAATTAAAATATTTAATTTATAAAAACATAAAAATATATTTTCTAACCAATAAAAATAATTAATAAATTTAATTTCTGTGATTTCAATTACACATCATTTCCTTATATATTCTTTAAATAAATTAAAATATCAATTTTAAAATATATGTTATAATTAATGTGTAATAATTAGTAAAAAAATCATATATAATCCTAATTTACAACATCTCAATTATTAGAGATATCAATTATAATATTATTTTCAATAAAAAGTAATGTAAATATTTAATTTTTTAAAAATTAATAAATATTTAGTATCATTATCAAAAAAGTGTAAATTGTGGAACTAATTTTTTTTAATATTTTAATGTTGAAAAATTGAAGGTTTTTTTCAAAAAAATTAGTATGAAAAAATTATGAAATTGATAGATTGGAATGTTCAAGTTGCAACAAGGATAAGTGAGAGGTAGATAGATATATTTTTTTTCATCAAACAAATAGAAGGTATCAAACAATTACTCTCAAAAAGTGAAAGACATATCATGATGAAGGCATTCCCTTTTTTTATTTTTTCATATGATTTTTTGTTGTAATGGGTACCATTCATATTTTTATCACCCAATACATTTATATCTAATCCATTTTTTAATGATTCTTAATTTTATATTTTTTTATTTTTAATTTTAATTGTAGATTGTAATTTTATTTATTCATGTAATCTTTAATGATTGTAATATTTAATTTTATTAATAATTAAATTTTAAATTAAGTTAAAAAAATCTAAACATAAATGTTGAGAAGTAGATCCTAAATAATATATGAATAATACATGTACCCTAAAGTCTATGAAAGACATTTAATAAGTTCTATTAAATGACTCTAAATATTATAATAGTAGATATACTATTAAAATATCTCTTCATCATTTTAACAAAATTCAAATTTCATTATTCAATTTATATTTATTGCAATGCATAATCATTGTTCTTTCATATCGACGTTTTTACTCCAATAAATTATTGTTTGGGTTTATAAATTCAAAATTTGAATATTAAATTATCTTTCAAATTAATGCTTATTCTTTCCAATTTACCATATTTATAACAATCATTATTATTTTTCTATAAATATAGCAATCACTGTTTCTCATAATGAATATTTCTTAAATGCTTATAAGCAACATAGGATCTACAATTAATAGGTTGTAATGTTTCATCATTCCAAATTTTAGGATATTGATTATATCATTGGGTTCATTATTGAGAACAATATTTGCTCTTTAATTGAGGGACATAATAGTATGGATAGAAAAGATTGTTCTAACAATGTGTTAGTAATTTTTGTTAATAATTTGAGTTTTTATGGGATTAATTAATTTTTGTGCAACTTGCGTGCGTAATTTAATGCTTGATTTCTATAGTGATATAGATAAATGTTGGTGAAAATGGTAAATTCTAGAACATATTTATTTATGGGTAGATTTGATTCCATGTAAAATGAAGACTCAAGTCAAACAACCCAATTATTTGACAATATTAATTTTAATTATTGATTTTCACTTTTTCTATCAAGGTTTGATGTCAATCACAGATTGAACTTTTATTATATTTTTAGATTTTTTTATGTTCATTATTCAAGTTTATAGTCAAATGATGCCCTACATTTATATTTCAAGAATTTACATATATGATCTATTAATTAGAAGCAATCCGTCAAGAATTACATATTATGGGAGAAAATGAGACTTAATATATTTGCAAGAAATTAAAGCTTCAAAGATGATAAATATTTAGATATCGTGAGTATTGTTAGAGAAACAAGGACTTAATAGTCAATCAATGTGCAAATTTAATGAAGATAAAGCTTAGAATATAATTAACAAAAGAACAATAACCTCAGAGATAAGTAATACTATATTAATAAAAAAAAAATACATTTAAAGCCCTCTATCACGTTTTAAGCCTCGGAAATTTCAAATCAAATATTAATTTCTATATCAATAATTTGTAGTTCAATTTTTTTTTTCATCAAATTTCAATTTAAAGAAGATTTTGTACCATAAAGTGATTCTTTATATATCAATTTCTAACAGAACCAAAAAATATCTCTCTCTCTCTCTCTCTCTCTCTCTCTCTCTATATATATATATATATATATATATATATATATACATATACTAAATCAATTGATTATTGATTAAATTAACTTGGTCAATAGATTAGACAATTTATCTAATCAGAGGCATGAAAAATAAGAATAAGAAATTTTAAAATTTCTCATAGTAATTCTTTTGGGGTAATTGTTTTGAAATTTCTTCTTGAGATATGAGTGTAATGCATAAGCAATAAGGCTTGGAGGTGTAAGATTTTAAGAAATAACTAATGGCTTAGAGTTTTTGTGCTATTTTTTAAGTTATAACGGGAACAAGATAAGTAAAATGAATATATGCTTATATTTTTGCACTTCTTAACAAATAATTAATATGTGTGTCTTAAATTGTATAAGGACAATATTTAAGTATTATGAGAAATCTATTTTGTATATAATTAAGATTATTCATAATTTTTATTAATTATAGAATTTATTTTCATAAATTAGATATGATAATTAATTAAAATAATATAAATGGCTGATTATATAATAAAATTGTTCACTTATTCTCTTTCATTATTCAATATTTTATCAATTGAAATGATAATATTTTTATAAAATAATATCTTTATTGTCCACTAAAGGTCGTTTAGTGAAACTTTCTCAATTTTATCTATATGATACTTAAGATAAGATATCAAATATAATGACTAATTTCAAGAACATATTCATTTACACTTATTTTTATTTACTCTCTATCTTATTTTTAATCTATTGAAATATGCAAAATTTTTATAAAATAGACTCTTTATTATTAGTTGAATGTCATCTATTGAGATTTTCCTAACCTAATAAAAATGATATTTAAAATAAGATAAAAAATAGAATAATCATTTTAGGTTCATACTCATTTATATTTTATTCATTATTCAATTATTTAACTAATAAATTATTTTCAAAATTAATTTGTATATTCAATTCACTATAAGGTATTTAATTTTTAATTAAATTGTTAATTATTTTTTTCAATAATGATCATAAAACTATTTGTCATAATCATTTGCATCATACGGGCCAAATAACTAATTTATTATATATAAGGCAACACTTATTGATCATATAAAAAATATATTTACATTGACATGTATGCTTGCAATACGAATGAACATGCAATGACCTTCTTTCTCTTTTTATTATTATTATTATTATTATATTATATAGGAATGCTAACCTTCACACATTCATATGGAGGTTAAATTCTACACATTTTTATATAAACAAAAAAATTTATCATTCTCTCTTCTTAATGAACTTATATTATGGGTAACATTGTAATTTCATTTAATTAACATTAATTGCTACTTTAATTTTTCTCTCACATAATTAAGAATCTCTATCCACTATTTTTCTCTTTCCTAAATAATGTATAAGGGCTATTAAGAAATTACATAACATTATTATGTGCTTAATGTTATTTTGGTAAATAATTTTTCATAAAATTCTTAAACAATTTGCATCCCTCACTCAAATAATCCATGCTTTACACGTTACATATCAATATGTAATAATCATATATGTACTGAGTAAAATGTGGTTTTTAAATATTAATTAAGTTACATAGATAAAAAAACTTCAAAAACATTACCTACTTATACATAGGAAATCAATACCCGAGAAATCTTCAAATAATAATGGCATTTATTAACTAAACGCGTCAACCTACGACATGTATATTTTTGGCGTAAAAATATATTCGATTGAATTAATACCAAACATATTTAATAATATAATAATGGCATATTTAACCTTTTAATATATCCCTTATACATTATTTAGGAAAGAGAAAAATAGTGGAGAGAGATTCTTAATTATGTGAGAGAAAAATTAAAGTAGCAATTGAAGTGAATTAATGAAATTACAATATTATCCATGATATAAATTCATTAAGAAAAGAAGGATAGATTTTTCTGTCTACATATAAAAATGTGTAGGTTGCTAAACTCTATATGAATGTGTGAAGATTAGCATTCCCCATATATATATATATATATATATATATATATATATATATATATATATATTATATAAACCACTAGTGCTTGAATCTTAATGGACTCTAACTAATAATCTTATTCAAATTGGGTCAACTTACCGTATGGATAAACTTCCTGCTGCGCTATTTTTTTTTTTAATTTTCTAGTAAAATCATCTATTTATTAATTTAAAATTAATATAGAGAAAGATGCTAAAAGGCCAGAATTTTTACTTGAATGTTATGTCTCAAAATTAATAAAGATATGATATGTTTGTGGACCATTGAATGAGTAAGTGAGTCATACAATCTTATTCCATATGGAATAATCACCCTTATTTTATGTGGCAATAATGCATGCAGTTACTCTAAAATTTGGTGTGAAAGGAAAAGGATCAGTTAAGGCTAAAGTTAGGGAATTTTGTCCTAAAGCAAACAATATTTACTAAAAATAAAAATTAAAAACTTATGTTTTGATTTTGATATATAGGGGAATTTGTATGGGATTTTTTGGGTTGAATTTTTTTTACCTACAAAAATTACTTTTCATACATTTTGATATTTTGAAAAAAAATAATTAGAATTTTAAAAAATAAATTTTCAGGTTTTTTATAAAAATTAAAAAGAATAGTTACTTAAAAAAAAGGTTTTAAGCCTTTTTTAGTTATATCTAAAATTTCAGTTTCATAATCATTTTTTTCTAAAATTTACATCCAATGCACCCTATATTGAAAGTATGGAATTTTTTTACATTGTGATATAATATTACAATTCTTTTAAAAGTCACATATTACTATAGCTGGTTAATAATGAAAAAAAATATTATACTAGGTATATATATCAAAATTAAACCCAACCCTTTAAATATATTTTTAGTTAAATGCAAAGAGGAAACAAAAACTAAAAATGGGACGTAGGTATTTATTCACTTATATAGCATCACACACACAATTTTAAGCTACCATGAGCACTCATGTAAGTTATGACCTCGCTGACACTATTTTATTATTTCGACACATTGAAAAGTATCATCATACATGCATGAACTTATAATCGTCACCTAAATTCATGATTTTATTGTTTCCAGCTTATTACATACTACATAAATATCCTCAACATATATGAGCACTTTTACTGGCAGCACACACAATTGGTTGAAAGTTGAAACAAATGATGATACAAACCCAATATCATCACTTAGTAAGGCCTTTGCCCAACATAGTTGCCAGGAGGATCATAGTTGCAACCAATGAATGTTCCTCCATTTTACACCTCACTTTAGCACATCCAAGGCGTATTGAGTTTTTCCAAACCACCTGAGTATAGTGGAGGCACTCCCGCCAACACAAGAGTTAGAATTGTAGTCATAGTGGGATTTCTCATTCACCCACAATCCCACTGCGTCTTTGCCACTCAAGTCACCGCTGCTGCCTGCGAGGTTCTCACCATAACGCCCTCCACCACCTGAATGGATCAATTGGCAATCTCCTTTGCGTTGATTAGCATAGTTTTGTGCAAAAGCAGCAACGGTGTCATCCCAGACCAAATTTGGGACTTGCACCTCTGACCTTGCAGCGTTGTGGGCATCAAGGTAGTCTTGTGGTGAGTCTTGTGCGTAGGCTACATGGCCTACAATGACTAACCCCAATACACACAATAGAGAAAATGAACCCATATTTTGGTAATGTAGAAATGCTAAAGGGTATGTGTTTGTGATGATAAAAGTTGAACCCCTTGTGAGGTATTTATAAGGATTTTTGGCATGGAAATTTTGTAGTTAGAAAGGTTCGTAGCGAATTAATATAATAAGGTAGACTAGTAGAACTTTCAACATATGCGTGGATGACTAAGAAACTAGATATCGTACTACGCGGGCTGCTGCTATATCTGGTTCTTAATTTCCTAAGGTAGATTGAATTATAGGGCACCAACATCATTTATGCAATTAATTAGACTGCTTCTTTATGCATTTTTCTTCAAAAAATTTATCAAGACAATTTTTTTTGTTTACTTAGCTAGCATTTAGTAGGAGGAGAAGAAATATAGGGATAATATAATGGAAATATAAGAGATGAAGATATAAATAATAAATATATATAAGGGTATTATTGAAGAAAAATATTAAATTTATGTCTTTTATTTTGCTTCATTTTCTCCACTTTTGAAGGTATAGAAATTTTATATTTTTCTCCTAAATAAAATTTTCTCTATCCCGTTCTCTCTCCATACAAATAGGTTTGTGTCTCCCTATTTTGTTGTACTAACCAAATGCTGCCTTAAAGACTACTCAACAACGGACGTCTTTCTTCTTCTTCTTCTTTATTTTTAGGGAGAAACAAAAAATCACTTCATCCGGTTTTAACGCGACTTAAGCCTTAGACCTCCGAAATTTAAATTAACAGTGTTCGATTAGTTTTGATCTTTCTTATTTTGATTCTTCGTGTTGTAGATACGTGCTAGCTGCAGTATTCTTCTATATCCGATCCCCTAACGAGTATTCGAGTTTAAATCTACTGGATACTCGAAAAAAAAAACAAGTCAACTGAATGTTTCTGTGGTATCAGTTTATTTAGAACATTAATGCTCAATTCTTTATGACATTGTCAACATATTAACGTTTCAGTAACGGGAGATCATTTTTGTTTATGCTAGTTGCATCGAATGTGGTTGTGCTTCCCGTTGTCTTATAACATGTTTTTTCTAGATCAATTCTATGCACACCTTTAATCCTAGATGAGGGTTAGAGTACAGGTGTTAAGGGATTAAACTGAAATTATGATCGAGTGAGTGAGAACTATGTGATAAACTAAAATCCTACGCTACCAAATATTACCCAATAATGCAACATTAATTTATTTCATACTAACATCGAATGATCTCAGCTTTTTTATATTTTATAGTTCATGAATTACGAATGACTATTAACAGTCCCTAATTTTCTCACTTGTAATCATCGATTTCTTTCCTGTATATAGGGATTGGAATTTGAGCGGTGTGATCACCCTTCATATATAAATATCTCAATTACGTTGTGTAATTGTCTAATTTAGAAGACTAGACTTGGCTACCATCGCCCCTACAATCGACCATGTATACTGCCGTGGAAGAAAAGGTAATAAACATATATGGATATAATTGTAACACCTCATTCTTACACACTCATTTTGAAAATGGGACTCACGGACTTTATTTATGACATATTCATTTGCTTATGGGTCTTATCAACCTTATGTAAATGTGTATAAAAATAAGGTGTTAAAATTGCGATCACCTAACAATTTTTCAATAAACAGAAGGAAAACTTATACTAGAACCTTCAAACGAACAGTACTCCGCATGTCGTATGGCAAGTTGGCAACATATAACGTGTGTGGCGTAATTACAGAATGGCGACCTTGCACGCATCATCTTCTATCACATGCTTCAATCAAGGCGTGTCAATGTATTTCATGAGTTAGTAGCCAGAAAACTAGACACCAAAGTGGCTAAGTGCTCTGTTTCTTGGTGCTTTCTTGGTCAATGGATGCGCATAAATGCTCTACTTGGATTCACAATATGTAGTACATTATTAGTTGAAACGTTGGATTGAAGGGTAAGATCATCTCGATTGTCAATGATTAATGAAGGTATCAATACAATATTCTCCAGATTGAACAATAATATTTATCATTAAGGATTTGAACTTGGATATTCTTTGTCAAGTTCTTTTATGCTCTAGGAATAAGAATCAATTATGTAAAATGTTATTATTTATCATTAATACATTGTTTTTGTAGACTACAATTGTTTTTCACTCTAACAACATTTTTAATAAAATAGTTTATTTGTCAAGTGTTAAATAATAATACCCATAGCAAAACTTTTTTTTTTTACTCTGGAAACAATTTTAATTTGACGAAGAAACACTTGTATTAATTACCCATTAAATTATCGATCATCTTCCTCTCTGGATTCTTGCGGACCTTATCATGGTTTTCACAACTCCGTTGCCACGCCTTGCAGACCTCAGTTACAGTGACTCCATTGACGTTGATAGAAGGCCATCCCCGCCAAGCCTGTGGGACTCCCTTGCCTCACTGTGTCTTGGATTCTATCGTCTAAGGCTCAGCAAATTAAAGAGTCACATATCCACTCATCATCACATAACATCCCTCCTCCTTAGCTTCTTGCAACTGATCATAACTGACCTATTTTCAAACCACCCCTCAATAATAATAAGGAACTAATGTTGGGATGATCGATCGTTGCACAATTCTCACACGCAATTTTTTATCCGTGTCATTGACTAAGTAATATTATTTTCCAAGTAACCTGAACGCCACTAGATAGAACTAGACCATAATCACCAATAAAAACTTTGGAACCCAAGAGTAAAATCAACCTCCTTGACTCCTTCTACCATGGATTAGTCAAGTCAACCCAGCAGCCTTTTGACTAGTATGTCCGTAATTCTTGCACCCACCACAAATTAAGCAGTAAGTTCTGCCTAATTAACTTGCATGGAGCCCACCCTTTTGTGTGCAGATCAATAATTAGAAATTTAGAATTTACTATTACGCACACCATTCAACAGATTTATAATATATAATATTTAGGAGTGTTCTTATTAAATTTGATACAGTGATGCATCGTGTGAGTGGAAAACATTGTTGTTAATTCAAACTCCTGTGTCCTTTTCTCTTGCAATATATGCTCACTCACTTATGGCCATTGTTTGGACAAGTTCAGAGATCAGAGCCAACAGCATTTCTTAAAAACTCTTACGAACCAATGTCATTCATTTGTCAGCCGGCCAAGAGAGAAGGCACTATAGTGACCCGTGATCTCATTTTGGCACGATTCTAACTTCCAATTTGGAACAACCCAATTATGCTTGTACAAGAAATTGAGCCAAGAAATTCTAGAATAGCACGTTAAATCTAATTTTTTTTTGTTTGGGGACACGTATATCTATTTTTTATGGTTCAACAACGACAATTACAGGCACTGGCTCAAGGTCATACAATCGGGTATGCATTTTGGAGGCATATTCCTTACCCTGATTACATTCTCATCTAACCACATCATATTTTTGTCCTTATTTAACAGTTTTCCCAACAAGTATAATGTATACGGATAAATTGTAACAAATACGGCACTGAATTTTGTCACAACATCCGCCGGTGGCGCCATAACGAGAATTTTTTTTTTTTTAATTTTCAATGGGTTAATAATGATTTTTAATGGAGTTGCCATCAATTTTAATTTTTGAAAATAATTAGGAAACTTTTAGTTTTGGCAAAATTGATCTTTCTAAAGGCAATTGAGTTTTGAAATCTAATTATAATTAGTAAATTGTGAGAACTTAATCTCACTTATAAAACATCCGTCATTAACAGTTATTTAAAGTTTATTGTGTGAAAATAAAAATAATAATTTTATTTTTCCTCTGAAAGAAAAAAATTCAAAAAAATAAAAATTTACAAAAGTTAATAATAAAATATTTACAAAAGGGAAAAGAAACAAATTTACAAAATTTAATTGCTTTACAGAAAAATATCTGCTCCACATATTCTCAAATACAATGGCAAGATCAAATAATGGTCTAAAACACATTGGTGTGTTAGGTTGATTTTATGAAAATATATAAAAACAATTATGAAAACATTTTTTCAAAAAAATATAATTCATTCATGGCCCCGAAAGAGGGAAAATGAATGTCAAAAACAAAGACTGATAGAACCTAAACAAGACACTAAAGAATGCAAATTGTACGAAATATTGATTTTGATCCTTTTTTTTTTTAAGAAAAAAAGAAACTAAAAAAAAGTTCTCATTCCTATCCTATGACGCTAAGGCATGGCATGCATCAAGACCTGGAGACAATTTCAAAACCCAGTGAAACCAATACCAAGACGAGTGACCTACATAAAAGGTTAAAATAAAAAATGGTAAAGCAAATAAAAAATTAGAAAAAATATCACTACAAATCAAGTTGGAACTCAGGAGCGCACATGTGTGGGTCACACACACAACCAAGAGGGCTCTTGGGCATTCTCAGTCACATCGTGCAAGTGTGAAGGTCACGATGCGGGGTGATGATGGTGACGGACTGCCTATTGTGCGATGAGGTTGAGGATGACATGTCGTGATGACTATGGAAGGCTTGGTGGTGGTTCAATAGGAACAGCCACAGGGGCTAAGATTGCACGCTGGTCTGAAGTGATGGACTATGAGTTCGGATAAAAGTGACAGCGGTTTCAATGGAGGTTGTGGGCAGTGGGTTGAGTTTCAGGCACCACTTAGACTCTATCTGAGGAGAACGACGAATGCTGCTCAAGAGTTGATTTTTGCTCCCCTTTTCTACTAATTAATGGTGACTATTTACACACATTTTTTAGCCTAATGTAATTAATAATAGAATTATTTAACCATGATGTTAATTGGTATTAATTAAAGAAATAAAATCAAATTAATTGATAAAATAGATCTGATTAAAATCAACTGATTATGCCAAATCAATTTTTAAATTGTCAGAAAAATTTTATTTTTATTTTTCAGCTTTTTTCTCTCTCTTTTTAAATCTTTTTTTCTTTCTTTTGGGCTAAGACAAATTATTAAACATGGAATTCAAAGAAATTTTGGTTTTACTCCTGAATTCAAAGAAAATATTCTTTGACCTGATAAAAAATTGGATGCTAACAAATATATATATATATATATATATATATATATATATATAAAATAAGATATTCGAATTAGTAGGGAGTTTACTAATTCTATTTAAGTACAAGTCCTCACAACAAACATTTAATTACCAACAAATCAATCTTGGGCAAAATCTGATTACATAAACCATACTCTCTGTTAAAAAAAAAAAAAACATACTCTCTGAATACGCATCATTATGGGATTTTTCTATCTCTATTGTGGGTAGTATATATGACAGAGCTGACTAACTATAAACAGTCAGTAGGACCATCAAAGTTTTTTCTATGTCCAATATTATATACTTTGATTTGCTATTTATTTGGTTCAAATTGCTTCTGCTCATGAATTAACTCTAAATAGACCCAACGGCTTTTGGCCTAGCAGCTATCACTTAAATATATAGTTGCAGAGTGATTTAGCGAGCCAAATTCAAAATTTTGTCTTTTCTATTTCTATTTAAGGTCAATCGCAGTTAGGTGCAGTTACAAATTATGTAACAGTCGATTGGACACAGAAATTAATGCTTCATGTTTGAATAAAATAATACTAATGTTTCACTTTTTTCTTTACTTTATTATCATCCCATCATATATATGCCATCAACCAAAACGTTCTTTCGGAGAGCCATACCATCCGTTTCACACCCTCATTTGCTAAACCACATAATAGCAACGAAATTCGCACTAAACACAACTTAATAACGTAAATATCATACATAGTCCTTTATCTTAATTAATTTCACACATTAAATTCTGCTCAATCACTCAATGACATGACATAACATTCACTTCTTTATAATATATATATAAGGAAATTAAATCAATAGGGTCGTTGGCCTTCAATGTTGCCGGGGGTCATAGCTGCAAATGACAAAGACCCAGCCATTGTTACACTTAGCTCTAGCACACCCAAGATGAGCCGTATCGCGCCACACAATCTGAGTATAATGCAGGCACTCATCATTCACACAAGAGTTTGAGTGATAGTCATAGTTTGGCTGCTCAGTGAGCCAGAACTTCACAGCATCCGAACCCTTCATCTCGCCGTAGCCCTCGGCGAGGTTCTCGCCAAAAGGGCCCATAGAGTGCTCCAAGTTGCAGTCAGGGATTCTCTCATTGGCATAGTGCTGAGCATAGGCTTGGAGGGTGTGGTTCCATGAGAGTGGACCAACGCCAACCTTAGCACGGGCTTGGTTGTGAACAGCGAGGAAATCTTGAGGGGTATTTTGGGCTAGGGAAATGGCTGAGCACATTAAGAAGAAAATGGCTAAGATCACATGGTATGTTGTTGGGGGCCTCATTGTTGTTGGTTTGTTTGTTCTCTTGGAGAATTAATGGATATGTGGCTGAAGGGTTTGTTGTTCAAGGTATATATTTATAGCATGAGAATTATGGAGCTAGCATATCAAACCATATACAAAAGAAAAGAAAAATGGAAAATAAAAAGAGATATATTTTTCAAATCATGTTAGTGGGCAGCCTCTAGTCTCTACTCTCTTCTTTTCAAGATTCCCTGAAAAGAAAGTAGTAACGACAATAGAGATAGATACCTACTGGGTAATAAGTGGGTATTCTCGTTACATTGATTCAGTTAATTGAAAAATCAGGTGACTAAGGAAACTAATTAATGTAAGAGAGAGAGAGAGAGAGAGGAGGTGGTGTTAAAGAATGCTATTCAACACAAAATAAAAAGACATTTATTAGAAATAGTTCATAATTATTAAATGTGATGTGATGAATAGAATTGAAATCCATCATCATATCCAATAATTATTAAGTGGGAATTTAATGGCACATTGGGGTTAATTAAAAGGAGAGAGGAAAATTAGATATTAGATGCCGAATACGAACAAAACGTTCATGCATGCGTGATTCTGTATGGCGACAAGCGAAAGATAATAAAAGACATTATATTTTATTGCCCACTATCACCTAAGTTTTCTCATTGGTTTGGATTCTATTCCACAATTACTTTTTTCTGATTAATGTTACTATAATAGTTATTTTTTAAGGTATCTTTAGCACTCTGAATGCGGCATTAAATCCTCTCGGATGACAAGTGACTTAAGGTTATAAATTTTATTGTATGATATCTTTAGAGTCTTAGTTTAGAAATATATATATATACACACACAATTATCTAATTTAATTTGATATCGAGTCTACATATATATTTTAAATTTTTTAAGATAATTTATAACTTGATATTAACTATAAAATAAGATTTTCCTTAATGTTTTAAATAAAATTATTTGTATAATTATGGTGTCATTAATTAGTCACTCAAAATATTTTTATAATTAATTTCATATATAATTAATAATGCTTGCTATTGGATACTATGAAAGACTAAAATTTAAAATTTAATAATTGTATGAGTCTTTGGTTTAGAATTGCTTATGCAATTTGAGGTTGAGAGTGTTGATCAATAAGAGAACTCACCATTGTAGGGATTCCAGAATCGAATCCTAAAGTTGCGGTAAAATTCACTTGAGATCGTAGTCGTACATCGGCAAAATGAAAGTTTGAGTTCGAATTTTATAAAACGAGCTTGATAAAATATTCTTTATATAGACTAAATTTTAAGTAAATCTGTAGCTAATTTAAAAAGTTTTGCATAATAATCTATATCCTTGGTTATTGAAGTCTGCATCTAACAGTAGATTCATGTGATTACCTCTCTTGCTACTATTTAGAGTATGACTACATAAACTACCAAAAAAGCATGACACACATATATCACTATCATATATCATTACAAATACATGTAAAATAAGTATGATATGAAAAAATAGCAATTATATGTGGGAGGGACCCAATATTTCACATGCCTCTCCATGACTTCTAGCCACAAATTTCGGAAGCCTGAGATCATTTATTGACATGAAAAAATTGGCGCCTACCAGGCATGTGAACTTTCTTATTCTCCGTTGCTTTCAGATTGATTTGAGGTATTATCTAATAAGACACAAAGTACGTACGAGTTTTTCCATATACATTTCGTTGTTTAAATCATGAGCAATTTACTTGGGAAAATGCTAATAACGTTTGTAAGAGATCTTAGATTGGAAGTTCTCAACCTAGACATACAAATTTACTATTTTTTATTAGCATAATTTTATACATCAAATATTGATTTGCATACTTATAAGATGAAATGCTCCTATTCAAGACATTTTGCTATTAATAATTCGTGCCCGACAAACGAATCAGTAGGACCTCAAAGTTGGATAAAAGAAATTGGAAGCTGTGAAGTGGATTATAATTAAATTATTCAAACGAACAAAACTACCATAACTTTCGTTAATTACTGATGATGACAGATGAGTTGGAAAACCGGAAGCTTGTCGTAGAATTGAAGGGACATAGAAGAAAAGTATAACGACATTAACGGACGAGTTTTCGCCGCAAAGGTTGATCACATAGATCACGGATGACGGAGGAGAAGAAGTATACAATGATCAAGGAGAGAGAGAGAAAGAGCAACGACCAGAAATACTCATGCAAAACGCCAAAAGCAAAACAAAGTTTAAAAGCTCAATTGTGGTTTGTAGGAGGAAAAAAAAAGGCAAAAAACTTAAACGAGCTTTACTTTTTTTGAAACTAAATATTAAAGATAATGATCGTTATAGTATAAAATCATTAGCATCTCATACTTAAGGTTTAAACTTTTGGAAGGTGATTTTACTCATAGCATCAGAACATATACTTAGAGTTCGAAATTTATTACCTTTGGAACGTAGAGAGTGACAGTAATCATTGTAATATTTTAAGTTTATTTAACATTTGAGTAATTAAAATTTTACAATATGCGTTCCTTGTTAGGGTTAAGGATTTGGGTCAAATGGACAAGTGGGAATTCAGTGCAAATTCAACACTTTGTCCCATTTCTTTGAGTTGCAATTAACTAGTACTTGAAAAATGGTGGCAAGAGTTTATATAAACAGAGGTAGAGTATATAATTTGGAGCCAAGTTTTCAACGTTTATCCAAGCATTGTTATATAACTGTAGAACTATAGATAAGTAATCCAGACTCAGTAGGCGGTGTAAGGAGTACTCAAGGTAACAACCAAACTGAAAAGCAGCTAACTAGTGAATAGTGATTATATATGCCGCTAGGTATAGTGAAGGGCTATCATTGTGTAGGATTATCAACAGAAACGCAAAGGCATCGTCCGACGCGACGTGGAAAAATAGAACCTTCATTGTTTTGATTACCTGGAAGGACGCAGTGAACCGAAAGTTTCACGATCGGTAGTAATCTCTTTGCAGATCTTCCAACTATCTCTCGAGGGGATGGAGTGGCTGTGTGGGCAACGTTAGATGATGACGCTGCCTACAGGGTGTCTGTTCTGATAAAACACTTAGTGAGGCACAAGGGTGAAAAGATTAGTTTATATATGGTGAAGTCCAAGACCTAACCCTAAGCCACATGGGCCATATTGTTCTTGGGCTTTAATCTCACTAAAGTCTTATTGGACTTAAGTGACTAAAGAGCATATAACCCAACAATCTCCCACTTGCTTTTTAAGATACAAACTTGAGTTCATAAACCCAAGACCATGTATCCCATAAGCCATCATCATAGATATACCCTCCCTTATCTCAAGCTAGCCTGGGATCTACCATTTGTCATCTATCAAGGCTCCTATAATCTCCAGAAGATATCTAATTCAGCTACTCCACTAAAAGCCCGAACGTGAACTCCAAGAATAATGACATTTATAACATGAATATGCATCGCCCTTTATAGAATGTCTATAATTGATTGACTAGTTTTCTACCCAATCAATTATTTATTTCCTTGACTGTGATATTTTCTCTAATGGATTACATGCACTGGCCAGTGTCTTCAATATCCAAGTACCGAAACATATCAAGGGGACATTTCCTATAAATTCCATGTTGTTTATCTCATAAACACCAATAACCAAATAGTTTCAATCCCAAAATACCGAGTTATTGGCCATCAATATTGAAACCTCACCCGTTGGTAAATCAAAGAATGAAAACTATTCGATTACCTATTTAAAATAAACTCAGGATTAAGAGCAACTACATAACTATAGTTATAAGATTTGATTCCTTATGACAAAAAGAACAACCTTAATCAAATCTCTCCTTGATCCATTCAATGTAAGTATTAACTCACACCAATATTTAAAATGATTCGGACAAAATCATCTCATAAATATTGCAACCTAAAAAAAATGCCCAACTTTATTTAATAGCTGAAACCTATTCATCAATTGTGAGAACCTATGACCATGTCCTCCATGAACGTATCCATATGATCATATACTTCACAATTGATCCGGACCTTCGTGTTTGTAAATAGTGTGCGGAATAAATGAATAATACCTCATTTATAACATTCAAAAAAAATACAATGTCATAATGTCTTGCTCAAAAGGCACAAAATAACAAAGTGAAATAACAACTTCCTAAAGCTATAGCAAATCTGGAATCCTCCTAAGACCCATAGATGTAACATGCCTCTCGAACACGTAGCAAACTCTTAGTAAAAGGGTCAGTTTCGTCCAATGCTATCTTGACTACCACTGTATCTCCTCTTTCAATTATATCTCGAATCAAGTGGTACTTCCTCTCTATGTACTTTTGTCTTTTGTGACACCTTGGTTCCTTGGGCTGTGCTCCTGCCCCTGCTATCACGGAAAGTGTGATGGGACGACTAACACTTGGTATCACTTGAAGATCCGTTAGGAACTTCTTTAACCATGCGGCTTCCTTTAACCTAGAAGCGCTACATACTCAGCCTCTGTGGTAGAGTCAGCCACGCATGATTGTTTGACACTCCTCCAACAAATGACCCCACCATTAAGAGTGAACACATACCCAGAGGTGGATTTTCTTGAGTCAATGTTTCCTTGGAAATCTGAGTTTATAACCAATGGTTTCAAGACTCCACTAGAATAGACCAACATATAATCTCTCGTTCTCCTAAGGTACTTGAGTATATGTTTAGCTATCCATGTTCTTCTCAGGATTAGATTGGTACCGACTTACTACTCCCACTGCACAGATATTTGGTCTTGTACAGCATAGCATACATAAGGCTACCTCCTGAAGCGTAAGGTATCCTACTCATGCGTTCTCTGGAGTTTTAGGAGAATGCTCCTTAGAGAGATGAATCCCATGCGAAGGGTAAAATTCCCTTCTTGGAATTCTCCATGCTAAACCTGGCAAGTATTTTGTCGATGTAATTAGCCAGATAATGCCAATACCCTATTCTTCCTCTCGCAAGAGCTTAATACCAAGAATATAATTGGCTTCCCGTAGGTCCTTCATATCAAAATGCTTGCTTAGCTAGGTCTTTATGCCTAATAATACCTCCGTATCATTTCGATAAGGAGTATATCATCCACATAAAGTACAGAAAGATACTGCGTTTCCTTGGATCCTTTTATACACACCGGCTCATTAGGACTTTTCTCAAAACCATAAGACTTAATGGCTTGATCAAACTGTGTTCCATGATCTGGACGCTTGCTTAAGTCCATAAATGGACCTTTGCAACTTGCATACCAAGTTTTCTTGCCCTTTGGCTATGAACCCTTTTGGTTGCTGCATATAGATATCCTCTTCCAAATTTCCATTTAGAAAAGTTTTGACATCCATTTGCCAAATCTCATAATCAAGATTTGCTGCGGCTAGAGAGAATCCGGATGGACTTGAGCATGGCAACCGGCGAAAAGGTTTCTTCATAATCCACACCTTCTATTTGGGTGTACCCTTTCGCCACCAATCTAGCTTTGAAGGTTTCAACCTTCCCGTCGAATCCTCTCTTTCTCTTGTAGATCCACTTACACCCAATGGGTCTTACCCCTTTTGGTGCATCTACAGAGACCAACTGAGTTGGAATACAAAGAATCCATTTCACGATTCATAGCCTCAAGCCATTCCTGAGTATCAACATCCCCTAGTGCCTCGTCATAACTCGTGGGATCATCATCTTCTTCAATGATGACATCCTTAGACGATTCACCCAACAAGAGAAATCTTGCGGGTTTACGAATCACTCTCCCACTACGAGTTTGCCGCACTTGTTGTTGTGCATTTACAAGGGATCAAATTCTAGATGAGGACCCTCATTAAG
Source organism: Dalbergia oliveri (assembly GCA_030441495.1). NCBI lineage: Eukaryota > Viridiplantae > Streptophyta > Magnoliopsida > Fabales > Fabaceae > Dalbergia > Dalbergia oliveri. The sequence continues at coordinate 31,568,692 of JAMLFY010000009.1, read as the reverse complement.
AGGATTAACCAATTCATGATTTTGTTGTTCTTCCATAAGCGGTAACTGCATCTCTAGGTTCCACTTGTTGTTCATCATTCTGAACTTTGGTTTGTTTCTGGTTCCTGTGTGTGTTCAACATGGTATATTTTCCCTCTTTGAACAACCAGGAACAAAGCTGAACCGCCTGAGGTTGAGGTGAAACTTGATCTGACTAGCTCATCAAGAATAACCTTACTCCTAGGCTTATAATTTGCCATATAGTCCTCCTCTAAGAAAGTTGCATGTGTGCTCACTATGACCTTCTTTCCTTCGGACTATAAAACAACCAACCTCTAGTTCCTTTAGGATAGCCTATAAATATGCATACTTCTTTACGAGTCCATCTTATTTGGCTTCGGTTGTAAGATAGGAAGCACCCAAAACCGAATATGGTTCAAGGTGGGCTTACACCCTTTCCATAATTCTATTGGTGTCTTTGAAACGACTTGGACGGAGCTAAGTTCAATAGGTACATAGCAGTTTCTAAGGCATATCCCCAGAATGAATCAAAGAGATGAATAACTGAGCATAGATCTTGCCATTTCTAAAAGGGTTCTATTTCTCCTTTCAGCAACTCCATTCTCCTGGGTGTGGAGAAGATAATTGTGAAACTATCTCTTTGGGGTGAAGACCTGAACTCTAGATAGGTATTCACCCCTGGTGGCAAAAAGTCTTAATTTGAACACCAAGATTTCTGCCTAAGCCTTGAACTCTTGGAATTTTCCAAAAGCTTCAGACTTGTGACGCATCAGGTACACATGTCCAAATCTAGAGTAATCATCATAAATGTGATAAAATCCTGACACTGCTGGCCTGGACATTTATTGGTCCACATACATCAGTATGTACCAATTCCAGTTGAAGTGTGGCACGATTTCCCTTGGCCTTGAAAGATCTCTTAGTCATTTTACCCTAAACAAGATTCACAAACTGGTAACGGTTAAAGTTCAGGGATTTTAAAATCCCACTATTGACCAAACCTTGTATCCTGTTAGAGTTAATATGACCCAATCTCAAATGCCAAAGATAAGTTTCATTGAAAACTTTTCTTTTCTTTGATGAATGAACATGCTCAACATCTCCTAATTCAACATGATTAATTTCAGGGCAGGGACTAAGGAAATAAAGACCATTAAACATTACAAACAAATAAAAGAAGATGGACTTCTTATTGAAATAAATTAAATAAACGTCAAACCATGTTTAACTAAACAACTAACAAAATTAAATTTCTCTGAAAATCCGAATATATAAACAGTCTTCTAAAACCAAAGTTCTGCAATTATCAAAAGATAAAATAACTTGTCCCAGCCTAGTGAGACACAAGCTCCCCATTTCCAAGCTTCAAAACTCTTTGTCCTTCACTTACATGTAAGCTATGTTTGAACCACTGCAAAGAGTAACAAACATGGTTAGTGGCTCCTGAATCAATGATCCATTTATCATTGTAATTCTCCACTAAACAAGCCTCAATCACATGTAAATTACCCATACCTGTTTATTCATAGTGGACATTTTTCTTCCAATGCCCCTTTTGTCCGCACTTGAAGCACTTGCCTTTTGGCTGCTTCATTGCAGTGGTTTGGCAACTGAAATCCTGATTTCTTCTTTTTCTTGTTTTTGTTCCTTCCCTTGGGTTTCCCCTTAGGTTTCACAGAACTCTCACCAGGAAAATGCACTGCCCCTTGACTAAAGGTGAGCACTTTAGCTCATGCATCAGCTAGTAAGGTCAAGATTCATCTTATTCATATTATAATTCATCTTGAACTGATTGAAGTATTCAGGCGGTGATTGCAAGAGAAGGTCAACTTTTACTTCTTGTTCAAATTTGACCCCATGGTCTTTAGCCTTCTTGAAGTTTGCTATCATTGTCGACAATGATCCGCACTTCCTCCAGGACATCCTGTCTTGGTGACTGCATTCGCGCATTCTGCCTAGCAGCTCTAGACGTAGCAAACATGCCATCAAAGCTGGAGCATGTTTGCTCCACTCTCAATCATGCTCACTTGCTCCTGAAGGTGATGGCGAGACTGGCTAAAATATAGCGAACTGCCACATTTGCCTTCTCCCATTTTTCCTTCTCCTGAAAACGTGCCTTTGTTGCCTCAGGCGCATCTTCAGTGTGCGCCGCATAGGGTAGTTAGAACAAAGTTGAGTTTTTATATTGAAGAACAATATCCAAATTAGTTTTCCATTGTTTGTAGTTTGTACCATCCATAGGTTTTTGGCTCAAGATAGTAGCTAAAGGATTGAATGAAGACATTTTGAAAACAATGAAAAAACACACTAATTACAAACTAGAATAACAACAAATATAGCGCTAGTAGATTCTAATAACTACTACTTGTTTATTGTGTAACAATCCATTAGTTATCTTTACAAGGCTTACGATGTGCAAGATACTTGTAAAACTAATATTGTTATTTTGGGCCTTCAGTTCCATTGCTAGAGCCTCGATGGGAAGGTTAACAATTTTACCAAAGTTGAATGTATTTAACCATTGTTTACTTTCAAAATTATCTTTAGTGTCTAAGTGTTGCCGGATGGGCCGTACAAAACTTTACTAAAATTTTGAAAAAATATTAAGGTTTAATCTAGCGAAATCGATTATCCTTATCCATGGGCTTTAGCGATAACCATTTCACTAATAAACCACAATTGGAGCCCGAGGTTTAATACTTTTAAAAAAAAATTTAAACCTTCACCCATTCAATTTTTTTAAGTTTAGAATTTTCCAATTTCCAAAAAAAATGTTTCATTCGAAAATAATTTTTGTTTGATTTCAAACTATGTAAGTAGGTGTAACCGATAACGTGCATCACCTAACTTAACGTAATTTTGAAAACATTAAGGTCCTAAAATCTGGTCACTACGGAGCGTGTCTCACACAATCATGATACATGATTGTTGTATGCAGCGTGTTTATTCCATGACCATTTTAGAAAACCCACAAAATTATATTTTCAAGAAAGAATTTTCTCTAGGAAATTATCTGGATTATTTGTCTAGATTTTAATTCCACAATAAATTAATCCCATTATTAATCTTGATTTCTTAGAAAATCATAATAATTGATAATTAATCTAGTGGATAACTTAAAATTTAAATAATCGCGCATAATAACTATATATAGTCGTATCATGACAAAAGTTATTATGCATATATGACATGTGATTATGCAACAATATGGCACCATCCTATTCTATATGACATGTTATTACAAACATCATGTTAATCGCACATATAATTCATACAATTCAATAAAAGCAATAAATAATTAAACAAATAACTTTAATCCATGGTTTTCCTAAAAAAAAAAAAATATTACAACTTTGGAATTCTCTTTCGTAAGCCACAATATTTGCTTCAGCCCTTTATCCATGGGCCCAAAAGCCCAAAAAACCCAATCCTTGGCGAGAAACCCTAGGACACGAAGGAACCCTAGCCGTCAAGACTGCCGCCGTCAGCCGACTTCGTCTCGAGCACGAAACTCCAGGGAAGGACCGCCATGAGGAGACGAGACGCCGCGGAAACACCCAAAAGGATGTACGCGGTCGCGCTCGGCTTCTTTGCGCGCGTGAAGGCCACTTCAGCCACTTGTGGCGGCGCGTGGCGCGACGCCGGCGGTCCGCCACCATTTTCTCGTCTCCGTCCTCTCCCAACCATATATGGATCATCCAATTCTTAGATCCAGGAGGTCCACGAAAGTCTCTCGCGTGTTGATTGCTCATCTTTTCGTTGTTTCTCGATCTTGAACTTTTAAATTAAAAAAAAATAATAGGAAAATGCGAAAAAATAAAAAATAAAAGGAGGAAACCTAATCATATGGGATTAGCCTCCTTGTTAAACCAAGAGAAACACAAGAGAATCTAACCATGGATTAAAGCGATTAACCAATTAAAAATTAAGACTTTTACCGAATATGAACTATAGCGAATAAATAACATGAAATAAATAACAAATACAGAAAAATAAGGTGCCATATTTTTCAAAAAAAATTTCGAAATAAATTCACATGAAATATAAATTAATATCAAAACTGGTTCTTTCCTCATCGCAATCAGGCTCTAATAATTGTAGGATTATCAACAGAAACGCGGAAGCGCATCGTCCCGACGCGTAGGGAAATAGAACCTTCATTGTTTTGATTACCTGGAAGGACAGAGTGACCGAAAGCTTCACGATCGGTAGATTCCGCTCTTTGCAGATTCGACTCTCGAGGGATGGAGTGGCTGTGTGCAACCGTTCAGATGATGACGTTTGCCTCTAGGGTGTTGTTTCTAATAAAAACACTTAGTGAGGCACAAGGGTGAAAAGATTAGTTTATATATGCTGAAGTTAAAGGTAACAGCACATGGGCCATATTGTTCTTGGGTTTAATCTCACTAAAACCTTATTTGAACTTAGTCAGAGCTAAAGATATCAGAACACATTGCACTGTGGAGTAATGGTTTTTGTATAACTTAACGTGGAAATCAAAGTTGGCACCATTATACCATAAAAGAAAAATAAAGTATTTGATAGTGGTAGAGGTTTTGTTGTATGAATAAATTTCTCTTGGTTATGATTGTAACAGGTATACAAGTAGGTAGGAGGGATGAGAAGGAGGGAATTAAGATTGGGCATATTTGCATACAATTTGTCCAAGTAGTACAGGATTGTTTGTCGCATACGACAACATGCATGCATGCTGTGTCCCGCGTGCATGTGATTGAGGAGCCTACCATTCAGGAACATGCCACAGCCAATTTTTTTAAGACCAATGATAGTAAGAGTGATGATATTTCAATATAAAAATAGTGTCTTATTGAACACTCACTAAGTTTAGCTATCTCACTATTATATGTAATGAACAAATAGGTCACAAAAGTTAAAGCTAGTATTACAAATAGTGATGGAGTGGGCGTATTAATAAGACATCTATTTTTAGTGTGAAATAATATTTCATAATGCAAACCATGTAGAATCATATTTGATTGAATCAATCTCGTTAATTATCACAAACCAGAGTCACAACTCATGAAATTCGTATGTACAGTATATTTTCTTTTTCTTCTCTCTCTCTCTTTTTTACCCCTAAAATAATCTATCGAGTATATATGAGTGACTAGTACATCAGGTTCTACCCTTGACATTATCTAGAAATCTAGAATCTCCAATTTCTCCATGGACAAGTCATTAAGTATGTTGTTGTGGCCCTTCCTCTGCGTCCTTGATGTGCACTTATGTTTGGTGTTTTGAATCTGCCTTGGGTTTTGGTGCTAGCATTGTGTTTTCGTTTTCTGATTTTTCTTTTGTTTTCACGGTTTTAGTGCTTTGTTGAACTCTTGTAGTTCATCACTTTTCTCTCAGAGTCAAGCATTTTTAATTATAAAAAAAAGGTGGAAGTGGAAGCAATTTCAGTGGGAATTGGGAAGCACACATCACATGCATTGGATGCTGGTTCCAGTCAGAACAACGCTCACCACCTTGGGCAAGAATGAGTGACTAAGTACTGTTAGTGATCATAGCGTAAGCGATTATATTTTCATTGATAAAAAATATTTTATTTATTTTTTTATTATTATATTTGTATGTTACATATAAGACTAGGATAAGCTTAATTGATAATTATGAGATAATTATCTCATAAATATATCTTTAGTTGATAATTAGTATTATGATATAAAATTAGTATAAGCTTAATTGATAATTATGAGATATTTATGTGTGGTATAAAATTAAATTTATGGGTATTTACTAGAGAACAAGATACTTGATAGACCCATTATGAGATTACTGTATGGATTAATGTGGTAAGTGATTTTCAAGTAATTATATCAATAAATCTTATACTTGAGTTTACACAATTTCTACATAAAGAGCATTATGTTTTGATATAATAAACAATTCTAAACTGGATAATTATAAAAGTTGTGGTTGAATATAATGTAATTTATACGAAGAAAAGTGATTAAATAATGAGGTTTGTTCCTTTTTTGAGATATCTATTGGGTCTCTAAATAAATAAGCTAGAAATGTGTTAGCGGTACTCAAATAACCTGAAGGTGTTATCAATGTTATTTAATTTATTCAAGTTTACTTAAATTGAGAATTGTATTTGAACAATAAGGATGATTTATCCATGCCTTATGTTCAAATTAGATATCATGTGACAACAGAATTATAACACATTATTGGTTAAGTTATTCTGTTACTTGGTTCATTATAAACCTACTAATAAAATCACTTATGACTTGTAATTGATAACAATATTAGGCTTATTGCCAACATAATGTAAACTTATTTAGTTGCACACTAAGAATGTAAGAATAGTAATTTGTAGAATTGAATTTTAATATATATATATATATATATATATATATATATATATATATATATCTGAAATATATTTATTATATCTTAAATTCATAATTCTATTATATAATTAGATGATATAAATTTGAATTTATTTGATGGCAAAATAAATTGGATATTGTAAAATCAGATTTAAAAAATTTGTTTTCAACCCAAATATATTTCCTAATTAGTTATAATTGCATATCTCTCTATAAACAAAAAAGATAAGGGGTTTGGTTTATGGGTGACACAACTTCAGAAATCAAAAATGACATTGAAGAAACCTAAACCCAGTTGGAAATCGCAAGGCTAGCGATAGTCATTTGTGATCATTCATGTGTGGATACTAGTAGAGGATGGTCGTTCCTTGAATAGTGCCTACTGTCCAGGGACAAGAATCAAGTTATGTAAAACACGTAGGTATATATACTCGAATCTTACAAACTGATTGATTCACATTAATCCATTTTGAGTATTACAAATTTTTAAAATTTTATTGTGCAATCCATACCATACAATTACATAAAAACCCAACAGTACAACATCCCCCTACAAAAACTTGAAAAATGGAGCAACTGCCCTCGTAAAACACTTGTAAAAGCACTTGTTTCTTGTTCTTCCATAGATAAAGAAGCATATATGTATAATATAGTATCCAATTGTACTTTAATCAAGTATTGGCACAAGATGTTTGTGCTGGAAGCATGCCTATCCAGCTTTAAGATCATATGGAGGGTATTCCCCTCATAAGAATATTGTAGGTATTTCAATAATAAAGGAAAGCACCTTCATCACCTAAACTCTACCCTTTGTTTATTGCATTCAGATGAAACTACATGTGCAATTGCTGTACTTAATTATTCTTGCCATTAGCAATTCTTCTGAATACTGAAGAAACAAAGAACAACTGTGAAAGAAAACAAACAGAACACTATCAAGACAAATAGTTTACAAATGGGATTACCAAGAAAATAAATATTTGTATCATGTCTCATCATTATCGTGATTTGGAATATCAAACATGACTATAATTCCAACCAAAATATATTGAACTTCCTTCGGTGCTCAAGGTGCCTGCCTATATATCAGCATGGTTTCTAACCATAGTTTAAAACAAAACAGTGAAAGAATCAAGGGTATGATTTGAGGTGAAAAACTTGGCAACCTGGCTTGTATCCCTCTTGGCTGCAGCCTGCTCAAACTTCTTGCCGGCAGTTTCATCTCTCCAAGTTAGTCTGAACAAAAAATCTTATCCACCACGATGAGCTCGCAATTTGGCCTTCATAAAAAGAAAATCAAGTCCCTTCATAAATAGAAACATACTTTTTCTTGGTATGTGTTTGGAAACTATAATTAAACTTCTAAACTTCCAATTTTGTCATGAATATGAAACTTACTAAGTTTTTCCCAATAATTTTAAGATATATTTTACTGACCAATATATTAATTTTCAAATTTAAGCTACATTAACTTATGTACATTAAAACGGTTGTCATTATTGACAAAAGTAAAGGAAACAATTCATCAGTATGCCAGTATGAAGATGATGTCAAGGAAATTCATATCATATCCAAAATGAGCTTGATACAAATTAACTCAATCTGATATTGCCCATGGAAATCAGTCTATTTACAATCAATAAATAAATTCACTTATACCAATCTCGGAAAAATAGTACAATTTGTTGAAGAAAATCCATCACCAATTGACTTCCTTAGGAATCCAATTCATCTTTTCTCTTTCTATCCATCAAGATTTCTTTTGTTTAAGTAAATGCTCAAAAGCCTATTTCATACTTTCCTTTCTTATTTCCAAAAAATCCCATTTAAGAACAATTAAGTTATTATAAGCCCTTCATCCAAATGTCACATAAAAAGCCAATAATTTCCCTAGTAAATGACTTGCCCACTTAAAAAATGATAACATAGGGTAATTTGCAACCAACGTGAGGGTAGAGTCATGGTCCTTTTAACTTCAATAAAGCAGTATGCAGCCAGCTTAAAACCTATCAAATTCACTAAATACTAGTCACTTACTGGACGACCAAATTTGGCCACTTCTCCACCTCTAGCTCTCTGCTGACCTGGATAGCCTATGAATGAAAATGAGGAGTCAGGACAAAGAAAGTAAAATGTGAACCAAAACTTCATCTTTTATCACATATTTAATTGTTTATAGGACTGGTATATGGAGATTACGAATAACTTTGAACAAGATCTCTTCCTTTTGAAGTAGGCATACATGCAATATTGCTATATTCAGAAAAATGACTGACACCCAATCGGTGAAATAGCCCGAACCCTAAGCAGTTGAACACCTATGCCAGCAAAACTACATGCCTAACAAATCCATTCTAGACTAAATTCCAATGTATAGAAGCAAAAACTGGAAGATCAGAAGCTTCATTAGGATGTACCTGCAAAGGCAACAACACCATCAGCAGAACCCTCACCAACTCTGGAAGGGTTTTATTCAGGTATCTTGGAGATAAGTAATCCAAAGCATCTGACACAATGACAAGAGAAAATGACTTTGGACGGTAGTAGAGGAAACTTTATATCAGCTACACGCACAATGCCCTTGCGTACAAGACTCTTGCACTTTGCACCAACATCATCTAATTCATATGGTTCTATTCCCCAAGCCTCAGTTTCCTCTTCTTTAACAAACTATAAACCAAAGAACAAGAGTCAGGGCCAACATGCAAAACCTTATGCATACTGTCTCCATATGCTTTCTTCAAAATCGGCAATGCTTGCAGCACTTCTGCTGTGCAAGAGATACCACCTGCATATGCACACTAGAGCTGTTTGAATTGCTGCAGGATTTTCACTACCAAAATTTGTAATCAACAGTTCTACATTACGTGCCAATTAAGTTGTACCTACAAACCAAGATAAGACATCAATAATGTCTAATGGACAGATTAAGATACACTGTCATCAATTTCCAAGCATTCTTTATGATACACCAACTATATAATAAAAAAATGTTCAGTACAAGGAGAACTATATCAGACCCATCTCACTTAATGAGGCTCCACTGCTCGCTCACCCTAGTGTCCTATCTTTAGATCTTCTCAATATTAGAAACATGCAAGCCATTGTCTGAGTATAATTTTCACTTTTGCAAATTACACAAACAAAGTGCACAATGTCATAGAATTGATTCTTTGATTCTCTATATCTATATTATTGAAAGAGACACAAAAACTCAGAGGCCATGACACCTCAATTAAGCACACCTCAATTATATCAACAAGGCACATTTTGCAACTAGCATAAGGAGACAAACACAATAAGATGAGCAGCCTAAAATTCTAGTAGTCTATTTTTTTCACATATGCTTGAAATTTAAAAGCTTAAGAGCCTATTTAGAGGAAATAAGAATAAGAATAAGGTATCCAATAACTCAGTACTTCAGCTTCATATGAACAATGCATATGCAGTCCTATAAGGAAAGTGTTTTGGAAGCTTAAGATTTTAAATGGTTAAATGATAGTTCAAATATTTACCTTCAAGTTTACTTACATCCTTGATCTCACTGCTAGCCCCACCTGCCATGTGACCCAACAAATTGAAGCAAAGATCAGTACCATCAGAATTTTATAGCAGATGCAAATTCATGACACATCATCTTCATTGAAATTTCAACAGTGATGTGTGCCAGTTTCTTTTTTCTTTTTCTTTTATTTTATATAATTATTTTGCAACCAATTTATACAGATTTCATATTACCAATTTGACAATTTGAGAAGGGCAGATCAATGATGGCAGGATCAGATACGATCTAAAAACTAGTTCAGAGTCAATGTATCATTTTCTTCTACATGCCAATAAAACCTGTGTTCTGCTTTTAGATACGAACATATCAAAATCCTTTAATTCTTTCATGAGAAAAATTCTCATTACAAATTTACAAAGATTACAGACTTCATGTTAACAGATTAGTTACAAACCTGAACTGCTATAACAATAACCAATCAGAAGGATTGCCCCTGAAAATTTACAAATATCACTTATTAGATGAGAAATATGTTGAAAGCAAGCAGTGACAAACATGCTTTATAAAGTAAATTGAGAAAAACCATAAGATGAGTTAGGAAAGGTGGAGATCAGGAGAAAATTTACACAAATGTAGGATCCATTTAGTGTCAAAAAGGTACATCTAACAAGCACATAGAAGTATTGCACATAAATAATTATGCCAAAGTATTTCTATGATGAGATACACATTTCAAAGAAAATTTACCACGACAACAAGCCCAATAGATAGCAGGGGAGTGTTGCGAGATTTGGACTGCATAGAGGCCACAAATGGTATACTTCCATCATCAGCTATCCGACGTGAAAGATTTACAGGCCTCCTTGACATGATAATAGCAATGAGCCTTCAAACCTAGCACAAGTTTTAGCAAAAATTTCAATTTTGGTGTTTCCAATAAATAAAAAATATTTCTGCTTTCATATTCCATCACACGTTTTCGAATTGGGTGACAGTATATGTTCTGCCCAAACTGTTTTCACAACTATAATTTTCTTACAGTTCAAAGTCGGAGCCACTAACAAGTAACTATATTTCGCAGTGCCAAGAACCTTACATAGTAATATCCACCTTACAGTTCCATCAAACTCCACATAGCAAAATCCATTTTTAACCCATATCACTTTCTGTAGAAGTCATTACCTTGGCAAGTTGCTAACGGTATTTCCAGTTAATTTATCATAATATAAAAAACCCACCAATCGTTGATTCCAACAACCTCCAATAAAATAAAAGGGCAATAAAAACGGGCTTCACGCTGCTGAGCAAACAAAACAAAAAAATGCTATGCTACTAACTTAAGCACAAAGTTTGTTTCAGAACTTAAAACATTAAAAACAAGCAAATAACAAAAAAAAAAAAAGTTCCCAATGAGTAAACCCAGAAAGGGTTTAAGCTTTAATCGAAAACAAAGTTCATAGAAATCCATTGGGAAACTGATATATAGCATTGAAGGAAGCAAGCAAACAATACAATGATGAAACTTTAGACTAAAAATGTAAACTTTAGCACACTAAAGTCCACAATCATGAGAGTAAGCAGAATGGGTAAGCTTGGAAAACGAGAAGAATGAAGAATTGAGGCAAGTGAATGAATGGTTACCTGAAACTGATAACAAATCAATAAAGTTGGATCTCTTTCAGTCACCACTCAGATCAGATCTGTGAGCTGTGTGTGCGCGATGTGAGTGAGTCACTCGCTGAGTCTGTGAGAGTCAGAAAGCGGTGAATTCTATGGATTTGGATTTGGATTTGGATGCACTAATATCATTTATTTATTGAGGAGTAGGATTATTTGTTTTCTGATAATTTGTATTATTGATTTTTTTTCTCAGTTGGATTTAATTATGCACTCATTTCTCAGAGGTTTAATAATTTTTATATGTAGAAGTGTTAAAGATTTTTATGGATCTGATTCTGAGTTTAGTGAGTTGGAAGTGCATGGTAGTAAAGTGCAACTTGTATCAGCTATCATGACGAGCGAAATTTAATTCACTTAGGTGACTTTTTACCTGTGATAATTACGTGATTAAAGTTTGGATTTATATCCTCAGAACAGAATAAGATTTTGCACCTTCACTTTAATTTTTTGTTGAAATTATTAGTAACTTAATCGGACCTTTAAAAACAAGCGAGTCTTCTATTATTTTAAACTCTTTTTTTGAAAAAAAAAATCTGCTTTCATTTGTTTAATTCAGCTTTAATACTTTTTAATACAGATTTAATACTTTAAGTCAAATTAATTAATTTTTAAGCTTATATATTAAGTGTTTTGATTGATTAAATTTATATTTAATAATAAAACAATAATTTCAATTCTATGCACTATAAATATAAATCTTTTATATATAATAGTGCAATTATATTATTATATCAGCCATAATAATTAATTTTTATATCACTATTAGTCATTAAATAAAAGATTTTGATTCAATGACAATATAAAATATAGTGCACCAAAATTAAACTTATAAATAGTAACAATAATTTTATAAAATTAATCAAATAAAAACATTTTATTTATATTTAAAATTATTTCAACACTTTAAAACTTGAATATAACTGAACTAAACGATAAATATAAATAAACAAAGAAGGGTATATGTATAAAAACAAAAAAGAGTATATGGTGCACATGTTACACTCAGCGCAATCCGATCACCTGTACATTTCATGAAACATTCCCAGCATACTTGGATATTTTTCTAAAATAATCCATAGTCAATTTTCCCCCTTTTTTAGTACAAAATGGGAAGAATCACTTCACCAGAGAGCAATCCATCTTCGAAGGAAAAAGAAACTGGAAACACATGTATTTTTGGAAAGAATCAAATACATGGTAAAAGGCATTTGGTTTTAAAGGTAAAAAATATTTCATTCTTTTGAAATAAAATCATTTATATGCGTCTCTACTTATCAATTCAAACTTTGAAGAAAGACCCTCATAAATAGTTTTATTTTTATTTTATACCTAACACATTCTTAAGGCTTATCTAATTAGCCACCAAATCCTTAACCATAATACCACAAACCTGGTCTTCGTCATTGAATATCATTGTTCAGTTCATTCAAATTTTGTTATCAAATAACATATACTGCAAAATCCATTAACATCATTGATCTGGAGGGAGTAATTAGACTAAACTATTCTTCTAAATGCACTAGATTGATGTAGAAGTAGAGTATGACCTAACAAGAAGTTCTTAACAAGTGGTAACCGTTAGTCTTTGATTCGTCGCTATATCTGAAGAAGTTCTAATGTCAGAGGTTTGGCCAAGGTAAGCCGGTTTCCGAGGAATTAGTCACAGAAGGTGGATACAGGGCAACCAAAAAAATAAGTATGAGCTTAAAATTGACAATGAAATCTGCAGTCTCTATCTGACTGGCTGACCATTAGAAACCGTCAACAACAATGTTGTCATTCACACAATGTTGTTCCAACTCGAAGAATCTTGACAGAAACATCATATTATTCAAACAAGTGTCCTTAGTGATCGCATCTTCTACCCTTAGTCCTTCCACGTAAGCATTCTTCCACACACTATGAATGCTCAAACACCGCATCTTTTTAATGCTAAAAGAAGGTGCAGAATCAAGTAACCTAATTGTATAGAAATACATTCATAAATTCGTAAACCCTAGTAATAACTATTACAATGCAAAATCCAATAGAATAAATGGCCACGGCAGAAGTTTGTGGACAGTTAGCTTCATACCCGTCCCAGAGGCAACCTTTTGTGTGTAATGACAAAATGGTGATGATGCCAATGACAGAAGTATGTCATTGTTCAGAAAGACAGAAAGAAAATACTTTTATAAGAAATAGAAGAAACCACATAGACAAAAAAAAAAAAAAAAAATCACATAAAGCTTCAATTTATACGCATTATACAAATGAATCAAATGATATTGTGTGCAATGCATGCATGCACATCATAAACAAAACAGAAGCCCTCCAATTGGAATGTGCTGTTTCTCATGATAGTGGTGAGAATGAGACTAACCTTTATTCTAACAAAAGGAGAAGAGAATAAAGGATTAAGGAACACTTTTCTGAGCCCAAAAAAACAATGCCAGGTGCCAACTTTCTTTGCTTAGTGGTTGTGGGTCCCTTTTGAGCTATGTTCTCGATGTTCTATCAACTGCCCTCAAGGCAACAGAGAGACACACAACAGAAACAAAACATAGACAGAGCAAAGGTAGCATGGCATAACTTGGCATCAGTGTGAAACAAGCACTCTCAAACAAACACAACACTTCACCACAATTCTATTGTATCCCCAAGAACAAAAAAAATAAATAAATAAATAAACGATCTTTCTGGTAAAATTCGATGGCCCTCTAAAGCAATCAAGGTGATGAACCACTGATGCCTCTGCTTTCTCTTTCTGACTCAAGGATTGGTTGAATAAGAACAAGTTGTGGATACAGAGAGAAGAGGAGAGTTGAGTGTCTTCAAATTTTCAATGGAGGAGCATGTTGCGTGCTGCGAAGCAAATTTTTTCATAAACATAGCAGTGAGCGTGCTGTTGGTGATATTCGCTGGGTTGATGTCAGGCCTCACATTAGGCCTCATGTCACTAAGCCTTGTTGATCTTGAGGTCCTTGCTAAGTCCGGCACCCCTCAGGATCGCAAGCATGCCGGTATTCTCTATGTTTCTTTCTCTGTCTCAGCCATGTTATTCGATTAAAATTAATGGAATAATTTCACGTATTAGTGCGAACATGACATTGCTGGGAGTCGTATAAAGTTTGAGCCTTTTGTTAATATTCGTGTGGAAAGAAAGCTTTCTAATTTAGTCTTTTACCCAGAATTCAAAAAGAGATGTTAATTTAGTTTCTAACAGGTTTTTGAACTTGTGACTTGTGTGTCATTACAGAGAAGATATTGCCTGTTGTAGGAATCAATATTTATTGCTTTGCACTCTTCTCATTTGCAATGCAATAGCCATGGAGGTACAACTAAACTCGTGCAAGTGTGTATTTAATCACTTGGGTTTACTATAACATCCAGCTAATATCTGAGATGGGTGTCGCTTTTGTTAGGGACTTCCTATCTTTCTTGATAAGCTTGTCAATGCTTTGGGTGCTATCCTGATTTCGGTGACATTAATTCTTCTCTTTGGTGAGGTGAGAAAGTTTTTTGTATTGTCAAAAGATGCTATAGACCTAGAAACTTTAATGATGTAACATGATTATAGGTAAATAAGAGACTCATATAATTTCATTTCATCTAATAACTATCTTGATTTTTGTCAAAGATTCTGATTATATTTTTCTGATTGTTTGCATTAATCAGCTTGTTATGTAAAGGTCCTCTGACATCTATTTACTTGTGTGAAGATTATACCCCAATCAGTTTGCTCTCGGTATGGTTTAGCAGTTGGTGCAAAAGTGGCTCCAGTTGTTCGTGTTCTTTTATGGATATGTTACCCTTTTGCTTTTCCACTTAGCAAGGTGACATACATTCAGCATAATTTTTATAGTTTTATTTGAGCCGACCTAGACCAAATTCAAGTAGTTATTTCTTGATTTTAATTCGCTTCTTGGATTTTTGGTGCTTTTTTATGGTGTTTCAGTTGTTGGACTATTTGCTTGGCCATCGAAAGGAATCCCTTTTCCGCAGAGCTGAGTTGAAAACACTAGTAAATTTGCATGGCAATAAGGTCAGTATCAGTGCTACATGATGTTCTAGCTTGAAACATGGGCATGCATCTATACTTCATAAATTTTTTTGCATTTGCTCTTGAAGAAGACTTGTATGCGTTCATCTTGTTATTTCATATCAGTATGCTGCAGTGATCTCTCATCTTGTATCAGTAGACATTCATGCTTACTTGTGTTTGTTGGTGCTGTTCCATGATGAATTACATTAGGCAGGAAAAGGTGGGGAACTATCACATGTTGAAACAACCATCATTTCTGGGGCGCTTGAACTCACTGAGAAGAAAGCCAGTGATGCCATGACTCCTATAACTGAAATATTTTCTATTGATATCAATGCCAAGTTTGATAGGTAAACTAGTGTCTCAAAAAAAATTTACAAAATGCAAGCAAACTTTTGTATTTCGTACAACTTTCCCTCATCTAATTAAAAGGCTATTATTGAGCAGGGATCTGATGAATCTAATATTGGAGAAAGGGCATAGCAGAGTCCCAGTTTATTATGAGAAGCCTACAAACATTATTGGACTTATCTTGGTATACAGTAAATTTTGTTCTATGAAATTCATATGCTTTTTCATTTTTAACATCACCCTCTTCTTTTATTTCTCTTGATTGTACATTACCTTTGTTTTAAGCATGCATGCTTTGTCAATTCAGGTCAAGAATTTATTGACAATTGACCCAGAAAATGAAGTACCCGTGAAGAATGTGACCATACGCAGAATTCCAAGGTACTAAGTCTTGTAAATGTGTTGTAGTTTTGATGGCCTATTGAAGTTAGTGGGCATTATATCATCATAATATTGCATATGTTCGCAGGGTTCCTGAAACTATGCCACTGTATGATATTTTGAATGAGTTCCAAAAGGGTTTTAGCCACATGGCTGTTGTTGTCAGAAGGCGTGACAAGTCACCACAGGAATCTTCCAACAATAGTGCCATTGGTAATATGCACATGCTGTAAATAATCAAGTCAAACTATTTATCTTTTGGTAACATTTTGTTTAGATTCAATTAGAAACTCTTTTTTTTTTTCCTCCTTCATAATGAATACATTGGCATGTCATGCATGTGAAAGTAGAGTCAGTGAGAGAGGTGAAGGTGGATATTGATGCTGAAAAGCCTCCAAGGTAGAATCCTGAGAGCAAGGAGGAGGCCAATACGTAAGTGGAAAAGCCTTACAAACTCAAGTTCGAATAGGAGTGGTTCTAGGAGCAAAAAATGGTCAAAACATATATATTCGGATATTTTGGAGATAGATGGGAATCCACTCCCAAGGCCACCACAAGAAGAAGAAGCTGTTGGAATAATTACCATGGAAGATGTTATTGAAGAGCTTTTACAGGTACTAATTAATTAACGGTCATTGTGAACAAATATTAGTTGGTGACTCTTGAAATCTTTTAGCAAGCTTTTATTGAATATTGACAACAATATTTCTGTAGGAGGAGATCTTTGATGAGACAGATCATCTCGTTGAAGACTCATGACAATAATATTCCTATGAACCTATTGGATGGCTTCACATCAGAGCAGCTGGAATGAGATTGGAGGGTGACAGGAAATTGTTATGGAAAGTGGAGAAGGGAAAGCTACAATTAACAACATGTCTACTTCAAATTCTGTTTTAGGATGTACATCAACTAATATCGTTTCTTGTTGCAAGGCAATGGCATGCCAGCAAAGCACTACGTACTTTAATGAATAAATAGCTGATTGTATTGATAGCATATGTAGCTACATATGGATGACCCTAAAGTAGTCACTCTGGAATTTGGATGATGACCCCTATAAAGACTTGAGATAGTTATATAATATATGTGAACATCACACATAATAGCTAATAAATGAAAGGGTAAAATGTAAATGCGTTGAACGCATAAATGCTAGGGATGGAAGGTATTTCTCGATAAGATGGGCGGAGTTTGGTTGAGTCATCTCTCACTCTTTGTCTTGTCTTTCCCTTGTATCCAGATAATAAATGCCGCCTCCTCCATGCAGCTACCTGATATGTGATTGGAAAGAAATAGATGCCAGAATAATTCCAGATAGAAACAAGGTATATTGTTGCAATGTAATAGGAGCTTTCGTGGTCCCCCAACTGCATAATATATTATTTATTACTCATGTAAATAACATTAGCAAATGATTTATTAGTAAATTGCTACTGCTGGTCTAATGAGTCAAGTGATCGAACCTTTTGTCATCTACAATTGGCGCCGTTTTGTCAGGTTTCTGATTGTCTAGGAAGAGGAGGACTTTGTGTTGTCATCAATTGACATTACCGATGTGGTTAAAACGATGTGGCTACATTGGTTTGTAGAACAACACGTTACATGGCTCCCGTATTTGTCATTTTATCAAGGAGTAAGGAATCAAAGGACCGCGTTTGTGACTGATGTAAAATAACATAACTGCGGGTGATTTTATGGAAGGAATGCCAACGTTAAAATAGACAATGGTGTAATTACAAAATGGATGAAGATGGAAGATAAGCATGCACAGCGTAGAATATGACATGTGAGGTGAAAATCTCCATGACATTCAGCCCACTGAAGTTGGTTATGAGAATTTTGACTTGGATGGCAAGACATGTTGGCAACACTCGATGAATTTCTACTCAAAACAACCTAGTGAAGGACTAAGAAACCTAATCAAGTACAAGAGACCTCAAACCTAGCGAGCAGCTGAACCTCCTTAACCATCTATTCAAATGGCCTTATTCCATACCCAAGCAGGACAGATGCAGTTGGGAACTTGGGGTATCTCACCTATTCGGACACCAAAATAAATCTTCCGGTGAGGTTGAACTAATTAAACCATGGTTTGGTAGTTTGAAATGTCAAATGATTTGTCAAAAGGGCGTTTTGAAGTGGGCAAATAACTAGCATAATTGCAGTTAGCTAAAAAGCTGATCCCAGAGGCAACTTTTACTGCCATACAAATGTTCTCCCAAAAATATAAGAAACTTAAATAATAATAGTAATTGAGATTTGGATCCTTACTTTGGCCATAAGAACCAAAATGATATATATCTCGCCGAAATCATTTTGGAAATAATCATCAGTTTTCAAAAAATATCTCAGGAAGCTTTTAATTATAATCTGTTTCAAACCAAAATAAACCCCACTTATGTTACAGAAAATATCTGTACAAGGTACAAACGTTTTCAACTTTTCATCCAAATTGCCTGAAGTCACCCCACAAATGAATATCAAATAACATAATAGTCCTTAGTGATGGTGTTTACTTCTTTCTCATCCTCCTCTTTTTCTTGTGCTTTGATTTCTCTTTGGACCTGCGCTTCTTAGAATGGCTGTCCGAGTTGCCTGAGCGAGACTTTTTCTTTTTTTCTGCCTTTCTTCGTGAAGCTCCTCTTCAGAAGATTCGTATGAATTGAGTGATGGAGGCCTCTCAGGACCATAAACAAGACGACGTTCCCTTACATCAGGAGTAGGACTAGCCTCCCCATCTTGACGTGGAGGAAGGTAGGGCCCGGTCTCATCCATTCTGGGACCAACAGCACCTCTGCCTCGCTTGGTCCTGTGCCAAAATGGAGTTTCGAGAGTTGAGAAAAAAAAGTGAGATTATATGAAGACATGCATACAAATAAAACATCAGAAAGTATTAATACCTTGAGTGAAGAAACTCCTCAAGCTCTTCATCCTTTAGACCTTCTGGTTCTAGAGAATGATCTCGTTTACTTGAGCATGATGAGGGGGCACTAATGCAATTATCAACTACACCATGCCCACCTGTGCTTCGTGATGAGTAACCATTCCTAATATCCCTGTCGCTTCTGTCAGCACTGCTTTTATCTTTTGATGAGACTTTACCCCATTTATCCAACTCGTAATCTCTTTTACTTGAACATGAAGCAGATGCATTAGTGCTATTATCAAAAGCAGCATGTCTTACCGGGCTTCTGCATGAGTTACCATCCCAATGGCTTCTGTGATCATTGCTTATATCTTTTGATGCACCTTTAACCCGTTTATCCAGATCTAGTTCTTTCTGTCGAACTCGCCACATCTCATTCACTTCAACAGCTCAATTTGCTGTTACAAAGAACCGAAACAAAAATAAAAAATCATATGCAATAACTATAAACTATCAGCACAACACAGATATCAATTGCACTCACTGTACACACTACACAACTTAGAGGAGGAAGATGGCGATTTGACTGCCTCAAACACTTAGAAACGAAGTTAAAATTTCAAGTTTCAACATGGGTAAAGTAGTCATGAGTTTGCTTTAAGTCATAGCCCCAAGTTTGAATAATAAGAACTGCTCTAAACTCAAATGGCATACCCAACATTCACCAAACAGGTTAATTAATCAACAGATATATTTAATACAATCAGGAAAAGTCAAACTGTGAATCAGAAATATAGTTATTTTTTCCCGCATAATGATAAAACTTCCTCACAAGAACAGCCCTAGAACATAAGACAAGCTCGAGCAATAATAACCAAGCTCTATCTGAAATTAGTGACTGGGAATTAACCTTGTTGTACCCCACGAACAGTAGCAGTGAGAAAACGTGAATTTGGCCGAGTCCTTACATTAGGCTTATGAAGATAAGCCAGAACACCTTCCTGTTCAGCCTGCCTCCGCAATTCGGCTGCTTCCCTCATAAGCATAGCAGCTAATCTGTTTTCAGTCTCCAGATCCATTTAATCGGCTGATCATATTACCCAAAAACAAAGAGGAGACTATAAATGAGACTTTAATTGAACGAATAACCAGGAAAAAAAAATTATGAATCAACTTCAGAGTAGTGTGCCAGTTTGTGTTGGGAAGGAAGAGAGAACAAATTACTGAATAAGCAGCAAAGGCATTTATTATTTAGCATACTCACATTGTTAAGTTCCCAAATTCCTCTCAATGCAAACTATGAATCGAAGAACAGCAAGCCTTCCTGTTAATGCAACAAATACTACTCAGTCTCCTTCACTTAGATCCTTGTTTGTTTACAGAAAAGCCCTGCCAAAAAACATTTGTCCACATCAAATCAAATCCCAATACCAAAGATGTTTTAGGATAAAAAAAAGGTAGCTAGCACCCAAAGTAGCAATTGAGTTTGATCGTCAAATCCACACAAAATGTTGTCCCACCTAGTTGAGAAACAGAGATGATTACATTATGAGGGAACTAAAATAAAATCATCCACATCATGGGGTTCCAATAAAAATAGGGTTCCAACCAAACCCAAAAAGAAAATCAAATTCGACCCAGTATAGGGTTTGAGGTATTCACGGTAAAGGAAAGGAATTTAGTTGGATATC